>JBBPNQ010000513.1:0-15592 GCA_038090975.1 Boletellus pseudochrysenteroides
AAATTCAAGGCCAGGGTAAGAACAAACCCCGGAATATGGCTCCCTGTGTACACCGACAATCCCCTCGCCAAACATCGTGAGACAGCTACTCAGTGGGCCACGTCAGAATGTGGCTGGTGGCGTGTCACTAGGTGACATCGTGGGCCCGATGTTACCCGAATGAATCCAGAGTCTTGCTGCTGGATAAACGACAAGAACTGTCCACCCAACTTGTCGATATATAACGGCGCACGTTTGACCAAGGTTACATTGATAAGACGATTGAACGAGATGGACATCCTTAAAATGTGATTCTGTCAGGAGACTGCTGACAGATCGATCGGGACCGTGGAATGTAAACGTTGATAGCGACATCACATCTGTACAATGTGACAACGAGGAATGGAAATTTCATGGTCGGGGGTGGGTGCTGTCAATAGCCAATGATCGGATCGGACGCAAGGTTCGGCTTATGCTTCCCCAAGAGCCATGGCGGGTGCTGTTCAAGACAAGAATGGGTTGGCAAGGACTGGCGCGAACAACGAAACGCTCCTGTCAGTGCAGTGTACTGACGTGCACTGGTCAAGCTAGGGTGATTTGGGGTCATGGTGATCGCTTGGAAGTGTCGGTTTGCAACAGTATTGTGCTGTGTCTGTTACACTAGGACGGCCACCCACTATGGACGCCGTGGACTCGCCGTAGGTACTTGGCTGGGGATGCTATATGGAAGCCTGCATGAGCAGGTGACCGAGTGTGAACTCTACGCACCATCATAAGCAAGATTTAGGATTCGAGGCGACTTGCCAAGTGACAGACGTCGCACCTTGTCAATTGAGCTACGTTCGCGCCAGTTCAAACTTCAGAGCAATTTTTTTGTCCAGGTGACGGTCGCAACGCGCAATAACCGACTCTCTCGCGAGACGAGCGTGAGAAACGGCGCCTTTGTACCCCCGCCACGGCTCCACTCCATCTCATTTGATTCACGGCTTGTTTTTTCGCCTTCGTTCGTTCGGGGCCCAGGGCGGACGTGACGACCGCGACGACGACCACAGCGCCAAATAATCATGGCGACGGCTACCTCGAGAATGTCGCTCGACCCTCCGCCGTCCCTCATCGACCTTCCCCCGCTGGTGAACCCACATCCCCTTCCTAATCTTCATGTTCGACTCCCCGACCCCGCCCATTCCCAAACTCGCCGCGTGTCCTCAGAGTCACAAGCCCCTGGACGTGCCTCGCCCTCACCCCGGATAACGCGGCGCACCCCCGTACCCTTCCTCCTCGAAGCGTTTCCTGCTCCACCCAGTCACATTCCTGGGACGCCAACCAGTCTTACGCCGGGCAGTCTCTTGGGTAGCCCGTCTCTTTTGGGGTCTGCAACGAGTTGGGTGTCAGCGTCTGCTGGTTCGCCGGTATCCACGAACCCTGTCTCCCCAACGAGCCCCAATGCGATGTCCCCATGTTCGCCCAAGTCGGTTGCTGCAACCCTGTCACACTGCAATCCGCCGCCATCGTCTCCCCCTACTGGCCCGCTCCCGCCTGTCCCTGGACCCTCTTCCGTCACGCCGGACCTTTTTGCGACACATCGTAACTTACAAACAGCCGGTCGCTCTGCGTCTCCCGCCCTCTCGATGGTTGGGTCACATCGTTCACAGTCTCGGACAGAACAACGACCACGGTTGTCTACCGACACGAATGATTCGGCGCGCGGGAGAGGTAGACAAGGTTCATTGTCGTCGCTCCGGAGTCCCGTGTATCCAGTGGGTGAACAGAGTGAGACGATAGCGGAAGAACCTGTGGAAGAGCCTTGCCCAGCCCCGCCCCCGCCCTTGGTTGCACCACAATCACCTCCGCTGCTTGGTTCGGTCGCTGAGAGGAGGAGCCATGATCAATCACGAGGTGATAGCCCTGACATTCTCCGTTCCTCCCTTTCTCGCGCGGTCGCTACTCCCCTCCTTCGTTCAGATGGCGCTGAGGACTCAATAGCAAGTGTCGATATGAGCGATCTAAGTGCGCTCAAATTAGACAATGAGGGCGATGGAGAGGACCAAGCTTCTCATCCATTTCCGCGATATCCGCCTCTTCCCCGTCCACAACCGCAAAGCCCATCTGGTCCGCCATCCACTGCTCCTTTCTATGCCCACACGCCGCGCAAACCGAGCAAGTCCTCTGACTACTCCATACACGTGTCTTCTACTTCCGGGGATATGACCTCGAGGCATGGTGCCTTGTCTCCAGAGATCACACAAATTATCTCGGTCACTCCACGTCCGAGAAAGCGCTCAACTCCATCACGGTCACGTGAGTCGAGCACCACGCGGAATCGGAAAGACAGCTCGAGGAGTCGAAGGGGAGTTGATGTACCCCCGGTACCGACCAGCTCTCACATAGTGAAGGCCACGGCCAGGAAAGCTCCACGGCTGAGCGAGGATGATGAAGCATTTTATGTCGTGGGAGGAGACGATGGGATCGAGTCGGATTCGAGTCTTGATCTACACACTCCGCTCCCGTGAGTCTCGGCGCTTTTCACGTTTTCCGCTGAACTTGAATATTTTCCAGTCAACTGATGCTGCGTCATGGGATGCTATCTCCCAACTCGAAACTACTGCCCCAGCCCGAACAGGATCCAACGCGACTCAGCATTTTGTCGTCGTCATCTTATATTTCGAATGCGTCGAACCTTTCACTGAAGTCGACGACAAGCACTTGCTCAAAGCATCCCAAGGATGCGAGAGATACGCCACAACGGAGGGTCAGGCACCGTGACGGCAGATTGCTCCAGGGAGGTATTGGGCTGACGACCGGGCTCGGGTGGAGTGATAGGTTGGTGTCTTCTCTTTTTCCCTCTTGGTTGTCTTCTTGGATTCCCCTGCGACGATCTGAAGTGTGTCTGGTTCTTGCGGGGCGACTCACCTTTTTGGAGGTACCCTCTTGCGGTGTTGGCGGGTGGTGGATGGAATGCGAGGAAGAGAACGGATTGCGCTCTGTCGGATGGTTGCGTGGTGTTTATTTGTTCGGGTGGATAGAACACCCGCTGACTGCGGCGGGTACCATGACGAGGGTAGATACGGGATTTCCGTTGGGAGGCGGATCCTGTTCCGTCCTGACTGGTGTGCCGAGTTGCCGTGCCTGTCTTCTTTCCTGCTTTTTTATTATTTCTCGGATATTGATGGTGATGTGTTTTGCAGCGAAGACGAAGACGCGCCATCCGCACTCACCCGACGCGTGTCTACCCTCGTGCTCACTCGCCGTGCCTCGTCTTCTTCCATCGCGTCCTATCGGAGCTCCCGTTCTCAATCGAACACATCCCACCCCCTCGCGAGGTCCATCTCCCACAACATCCTCCGCGAGGCCGACGAGTTCGAAGATGAAAACGATCCCGACGAGTTTGGTCATTCCAACCGCTCCAGCCTAGCAACAAGGAGTCTTCCATCCAGGAGCAAACCTGTCAGTCGCGTCGGAAGCACCCGCAGTACCGGATCGTCCCTCGGACGTTACAGCACCTACTCCACTTCCTCAGCGGGTATGCGTGCAAGGACGGGTTCAGTCTCGGAATCCAGCATATATGCTGCCTCGGTCGCTTCCAAGCCAGACAACGCCACCCCTATCGAACGGCGCACGAGCACTGGGCTCATGCCAGGCATCCGTGAACACGATGATGGCGTGACGCCGACACGTGCCTCGTTTGAGCGCTCCAGTCTCAGCAGCCTCAACGGAAGTACCGGCGCCGATGTCCCGCACACCCCGAGCAGCACAGCCTCCTCCGCCAGTCTCCCCTTCCCAGCCACACCCGAAAGTGGCGAGGAAATCTCACAGTCAGCGTACAATCAGGACAAGGTGCTGCCGCCTCTCCCTCCTGGCGTGAGGGGCAAGTATCCCTCCACCCTCAGCCTCCGATCGCAATTCAGTGGGCTGCAGCGTCCTCGAGCTACTTCCAACGCGTCTTCGATGTCCAATAACTCGATCCTGGGCGTACCTTCTGGTGGCGTCAAGTCGAACACTCCCTCTACCACGTCTACACCGAGGCAGTCCCTTGCAGAACGGCCAGCGAAAACAGCCATCCCTGCAATGTCACCACGTCCGTCCCTCAATGGCACGCCGCGGCCGTCTTTGACCATTCCGAAATCGCCTTTCGCTTCCCAGTCTGCAACATCTGGACTCCCACGGCCGACCACCCCCTCTGCAAGCGCGGGCCAGGGATACGCACCTCGTCCTCTCAGGCTTGTGAGCCGCAACCCTCCACTACCCTCCCCTAACCCACCTGCTAATGTTTCTCCCCGCCTTTCCCCAAATCAGGCGGAGCTAAATCAGCCTCCTGGAAAGGCTCTCCAGCCCGGCGAACAACCCCCACGACCCGGTCAGGTATTGACGTACAATCGGAATGTGCATGACCAACTCAAACTGCGCTCGCTGTCTGTGAATACCGGGCCTAATCGTATGCAGGGGCCTATGGTCTCACCGGGAGGTACGCAGACACTGTTCACACCGTCGCCAGCGGTCACCTCCGGTCCGAATTCAGCGTTGTCGACACCTGTTACCGCTCGGTCGCAGTCACCTCTAACAAGTCCAAGCGGGGAAGATTTTCGCCCAAGGCCTCGGACGGGGACGGGTATGCAGTATCGGACTAACCTGAGTGTGGGTTCCGTCGCTACGAGTAGGATTCGAGTCCCATCTACGGTTTCGCGGTAGGGCGTTGGGGTCCAGTCGTTGGGGTCGGGGAAGGATGGATGAGAATGTGGATGAGAGGCACGAAACCTGGTTTGCGTTGCGCAGTTGATGGTTGTCATTCGGAAATTCGTGGGCAGGGTCTCGGTGATGCCGCGCATTGCAAAAGTAGATGGGAATGCCTGGTTACGGTGATTAAATTTTTTGATGGATTTTCTTTTCATTCTCTTCCTTTCCTTGTCATGATCATTGGCGATGCGGGGTTACGATCTGAATGTGTTCCGAGTTCCTGTGCAGAGAAGCTGTGCTTGGTGCGAGCCGTTCCTTTGGATGAATCAGTGCACTCCATTGATCATATCTAGGTCGCTTCCCATGGTCCCTGACGAGCACCGGTCATACTACCACTTCATATCCGTTACTCGCTTCCACATCCGACGTGGGACTGCATGAACCGGAGTAGCCTGACGAGTAGAAACTCTCCGATATCTGATCGACCAAATTGAACAATCAAATGAATGCACCTTTACACTCCTACCAAACGGAGTGTTCCGGCCTGGCATTCTTCCTTCGTCAAGCATGCTATCAAGTCCAGCGGCGCTCGCACATTCATCTCCCATCTATAGACCCCCAAAAAAGTACGGATATCCCCGTCCTTGCGCCATATTCCCCTCTTTAAAACCCTCATTCCCTCGTTTGTATATATTTCTCCTAGCGATCCACCCTCACAGTCCTTTCGTCTATTCTTCGTCTTCTTCGTCTTCGATTTACCCTCCCTCTTCGAAGTTTTGTCCTAACCGGATGGGTTCATACATGGCGCACATAAAAACGTCGGGTTTTGCATTTACGTGAAGAGGCATCTTCTTTGTGTCGTTGGATTCTCTGTACGAGTATAGGCATATAAAGTATACCTTGGAAACACCATATGATATGGCTATTTTTTTTCTCCTTATTTATTTTTTATATGTCGTCATCGCTTGACTTGGATTGGATTGCTTTTTTTATACACCTGCGGAAAAAAAGACAGATGTTGAACATGATCAAAATTAAATTAAAATCTTTTCTTGATTCCGAAGGGTCAGATGAGAGAGGTTTGCATACGTTTACCACTGCGACGTTCGAAACCCACGATGTACGGTTGCTATGGAAGTCCTCTGCTCTTTGGCAAAACAGATGCTTTCCAAATCGAAGCAGGATTGGCTACCATCCTTTTCTGATCCCACCTCAGGCAGACAGCAACGTATCAGAACGCTGACGAATTTGGGTTTGCAGTCAGATTTTCTGGAGCGGGTTGCAGAACTGCACTAACGGCCAATCGTTGTGGTTGACGCACTCGACGTGTGCGAAGACGTTGAGACTACTTGATGCACTGCTCAAAATTTCAACTCTCCCGTGGACACTGTCGTTTGTTCGCGACTAGTCGAACGCGTTGCACACCATCGAGGTCCTTGGCCGGATTGATGAAGTGCGAAATGACGTACGCTTCCACACCAAGACGGAGTTAAGAGTCACGGTCTGGACTAGGAATCCTTGGGAAAGGATCTCAAGGATGAGATTCAGGACGTGCTCATGATGAAGAAAGTCGATGGGATGTATGTCTTGTTATCTTCTTAGAATACAGACTTATACAGTATCGCAGAACAGTGAGGTCCCCCCGCTTTGTGCTTCTTCCGCTTCTTCAGTTTAGTGACGATCAGGCGACAGTTATCGCGGTCAGTTGCCAGAAAGCTAAAAGGAAACCCCATTTTCTTTTGCTAGCCCCCTGTGGATGTAACGAACTATGCTCTAAAGCTCCATGAACGAACCAATGCCAACCCATGCCAACCCATGCGCCCAAAATACGTTCTAGCACCTGTTTCTCGTTCCACCCGTCAACCACTGTGACACTTGGTCATTTTTCGGACTGAATATCTCACCTCTAGGTCCAAGTTCAATACAGAGTTTCTGAATAGCCCACCGCCATTCACTGGCAAAAAGTATCTCTTTCTTAGTTTCATTCTTCCTAGTCGAGGCAAGGACAACTAGAGCACTGCGTCGACGCTTCTCCCCATGGAGAAGGAGATCATGAAATCAACGTCATGCTCCACAGATCCGTCTTGGAGAATAGTACCTGATAATGTGCCTGGCGTTCAGCGTATGAGTATAATTAACGGGAACACTGGATGTCCTTTGGCCATCCCAGTTGAATCAACATGCCTTTCAAGATCGAATATCGTGGCACCATTGCCCGATGGCTCCCCAGGGACCCCACCGTCATCAGGAAGTGCGAGTCCGATTCACTAACTCAGCTCATTAAAAAGGGCGTCTGCACGAGAGCGGGCAATGTCGACGAGAAACCACTTTCGCTCGTCATTCCCGAGTTCAAGAAGAACTGACGAGGAAGACGCCGAGATATACAGGGACTTCCACAGGATGTTCGATCAGATTGCTCCTAACCCGGACCCTAACCAACTCTCGGTAAGTGGCTAGCACGGCGGTTACTGGCTGTACTTACCCCACCGACTTTGCTTGTTCGTCATCGTGGTCAGATCACCAACTACATGCAGCTCCTCGCTGTTCTCGATAGGACCGTACAAATATACCAGTCCCTCGTGAGCGGGGGTCCCAATGTATGGCACCCTTGCCCCTTCTGTAACACCGACGCTGGTTACCGCGCGCAACCTCCCGGTCGCTACTCGCTACAGGGGGTGGATGATTCAGCGCCGATGCACTGGACGACCGACTTGGCGTGTCTTTTGTCCAGGCATGGGTATGCTATCCTGACCAGCCACACACGGGCTCCGCGTCCTGGGACAACTTCTTCGTTCGACGTTTCAGAGCGGGTGTCCGCCCCACAAGCGCGCCGGACAACCCCGAGTTCATTCACGTCGCCTGCGAGGTGATCATATCCTCAATTGCGACCCGCTCGCGTTCCAGACGGGGCTATCTTCCCGGAGATGCTCAGCTCGCTGATCACCGGTGGCACAGTCCTGTCGTCTCTCGTTCGCAAGCCTCTATCACCGCCATCTCCGCGCGCACTTTCATCTTTATTGAATCGGGCAGCCCGAGCATTGGGTTGATGCGCTTCGCTGGGATCGGTCTCGGAGAGATCTCAACCACGCAATTGGCAGTGAGGGACGGGGATCAGATCGGGGGGGAGGTGAGCCCGGGCCGTTCCATTTTGGCGGGTTGGCGTACTTGTTGGTGTTCCGTCCCGAGACCAAGTTGACGTTGATTCCTGGTCTTGGGGATCCGGATGAGGCGAGGAAAGTAACCTGGTGCGTTGTTGTTCGATGTGGGCAGCGATTCCAAGACTGCCTGCAATGAGAGGAATGGGACCTCAGGGGTAGTCGAACTCAAAGAAGTGTATGTAGTGTGGAGCAGTTGGTAGCGTATCGTGCTTTAATTTCTTGAAATATAGGCACAATGGGAATGTGTTTTGTAGTACGAGTTGTCGATATTGTAGATGTAACTGATATCGATGGACTGTGCCTTGTTTCGTAGTCCTGATACGAGTACTGTACCACAACCCCATCATACCAATCATGATGGTCCGCATCCATGTCTAATTGAAACAACCGATTAAAAGCACGTTTGGGTCCTGCTCGCGAACGACTTCGTTCATCCTTAAGGTCCCGCTGCAGCATGCAGGCACTACGTTGAGGCCGAAACTCACCCATTTCATCAAACAAGCCTATCCCCCCAGGGGTACTGAGTCGTTCGCACGTGATCAAGTTGCACCCAGGCCACCCGTCTGGTGTGCACACATCTCGTTATGCCCCTAGCGTCGTCGCACCCCTTTTCGGGCAACCTCAGGCTTCAGATTGCGTTGAGGCATGAATGTCATGCCTTGTTGTCACCAGCCACGACTCCCGGAGCGCGTAGTTACGGTGTGACCCTCGACGTGTTGACGCATATCTCCTTTCCTTTTCGACTAGACCCGCGCCTACTGGCCCCCGGGAGCTCGGTGGCTGCGCGGGCAGTGGGGACAACGAAAGGAACGGATATATGCATAGGGGAGAGTGGGCGAAGGGGCACGACACGAACGTCCACGTGTCAGCATCGACATGCCCAGAGGTTGTGAGGAGAACGGGCACAAAGAGGATGGGATGATGAGTGACCACCATACCCCACTGAACCGGATTTGTCGACCAGTTTTTCCGGCGGGGCACGCAAAAAAAAGAGGGGGCTCCCAGCGAAAACTGTTGCGCCCTGTAGTAAGCTGAAACTGTGGAGTCTACTTTGGGACACGGTGTCTTTCGCTTTCTGAGGATGTTGGATATGCAATAGAATAAAACAGGGGCTTACGGGAGGAGCATGGCGGCAGCTGTCGATAGACGCAATATTGTGCCCCTGAATAGCAATCTAGGCTGGGTATCACGGTCTCAGTACCTGACTTAGTGAGATTCAGAATCTGGCTCGGTCTGTTCCAGGCGTCGTGCGCGTGGAATGTTTAGTCGAAAATGCGGGTGTTCTTTTCCTTGCGCTCCGTGCGACATATCACCTTGCTTGACAAGTTTCTACTATCAACCTCATAATTCGTGGGGGCGACTCACCATGGAAACTCCTTCCTTGGCGACTATAACCGGGGATAACCTACCGGAGCTTGCCGCCAGCAGCGATTCATCACCGAAGTCACCCAAGTGTGAAGTCAACTTGATTACTAACTGCCATAGAGGAATAAAAATAAAAATCAATCTGTATATTCCGTAGCATTATGTAGATATAGATTGTCTTACCCCATCCTTTTCCACCAATTTTTTGTCCTCTGGCCTTGTCCCTTTAATTAATCGTCCTCCGCCAACAGTTCCGGAGCGTAAGATTTTCGAAAAAGATTGTCATCGAGGTCATGAAGTAGTGGTATTCAAGTTGTCGACCGTCCAGTACACACAATTTGTTTGGAATTGTTATGAAACTCGCTATATGGAGGCCAAACAGCGTCAAGCAGTGCAGTCAGGTTGTCTTTCCCTTTCGACCTCTCAGGCGCCGTTGGGTTGGATTGGATTGCCTTCTTGAATATGCACCGCACTTTGAGGTACACGCGGCGGGAGCAACTGCCAGTGTCTTCTGATCTCGAAAGTCTGGTTTGGGGAGCTGCGCCTGCGCCGTTCCCACCAACCCCTACATATCATAATGCTGACTGACACGTTTGCTCACCAGACCAACTATGTTTGTTTACCTTTCACGAGTGGAAACCACCATGGGATGAAGTTCAAGTTCAAGTTTTAACGTGTACTGTCGATATGTATTTGAAACTGAGAACCAAGTTCTGCAGTCGCGAGCAAGTCGAGGTAGGTGTTTGTTGGCGTATAAAAAGTGCTGACGAATAGCGTAGACGTCCTGCCTTTCGGTGTTGACTTGGATCACTGACAAGCCAACCTAACGTCCAAGGAAGAGCAGACCCACATGACACCGGGATCAAAGTCCACTTGCCAACGAAGTGTACAAGCCTAGTAACTACGCCTTGAAATGGATCCAAGGGACGTACTTGATGCTCAACTTGTCCTACGGAGCCTCGGCTCCGCACGGACCAGGAAAGTGGGTAGTAAATCTTTCATCTCCATAGTGAACCGAGTTTGCAAGGTTTTAGGTATCGCCTCTGCTTCCAATATTTGTTGGAGAACGGTCCGACTATTAGTATATTTACTAGTGTATTTACCTACGTTGCCCTAACCTTAGACATACGATCAGTCTCATGTACTCGACCAGAGGTAAGCTATTTAGACACTCCTTAGGAAATTCCCACTGATTTCTAACAGAGTCATATTCATTTCTTCACACCGTCACCATTCCGACAATATCTGCGGGTCTGAAACACTCCGGGAACTGACAGGACACCGAGCTGAGCTAGAAGTTCCACCCCTCCCACACACAGTGCTGAAGTCCCCGTTCGCGCTTTTCCACCATTGGATCCTGTGTCCTTGCACCGGATGCTATAACAAGCTGCCATTTCGGGTGGCTAAAGGTCCCCCCTTGGTTAGCCTCTTCTGATGGCATGGGTTAATCCTCGTTAATAAGCTCGGCGTTAATACGAACATTCAAACTACGTTCTAGGGCCTCCGTTTCTTTTCCTTATCTCACCCAACGCGATACCGCCGCGTTTCGTAGCCTTTCTTTTTCTCATCTGACCAGATGGGTTTTCCATGGAACTCGGTAGCTTTCATTTCTGGCCTGAGGGTGGTTGGGCACCGTAGATGATCTGTTCTCGGGGATCTCGGAGGGGCCGCTTCCAGATAGCTCGGTGCTGCGCGTGGGGGCCGGGCAGCACACGTTGCCGGGTTGATCTCTAGGTACGTCAGACTAGAAGCGCAGCAAAGAACACGAGATACGGTAACTTCGGACGAAGTATGTTTCATCGACCCTGTTGGGGCGATGTAATTCCCTCTGGTCACAGTTTGGGTACAGAGCAAATGCTCCGATCTCCCGCTAGGGTGGGAGCTAGCGGGTTTCCCAAAAGCAAACACCCAATCGACACACTAGCAGGTCGGTCGATTTACTCTAACCGGGAGTCCTGTTTCTGATGGTAAAAGAACTGCAGCCTACGATTCCGAGCCTATGTTGATCCCGAACGAGATATTCAGCTTGTTCCAACCACGCCTTCAAGTGAGATTTTCATCCGATGCACCCGGATCTCCCAGGTAAACTGCTTGGCTAATGGATATTCCGCTATAGCCATGTGCTGCAAAAATTGTGTTGTAGAGTATCGTGGCGTTCAGCGACCCCTGGTTGAGTGCAGCTGAGGCCACATCGGCTCGTAACGTTATGGCTTTACGACTCTACCACAAACCATCTGAGAGTCGTGACCGGAGGAAGGCTAGCCAAAAAGGAAGTTACGGTTGTTCATGCGCTAAAGTCGGGTTATACCACTAAACCAACGTCGCAGAACCGTGCGGTGGGGCGCCTGCAGCTCGGTTTTACCTCGCGAAGGAAGGAACAACCGTCAAGTTTTCTTTTTCAACATCCCTTCCTCTCATGATAGCGCTCTGGCAGCTTGTGGACAATCGCCAAAAGATAACCTCGGCGCCGACGGACGCATCAAAGTCAATAACGATACCGGGATTTCTAGGGTCACTGAAACCGGTCTCTATCATTTCCGTCAATTGGGGAGGCCGGAATTTGTTGGTTCTTTCACGTTCACATTTAAATCATGCGCGTGGTCGTCGGAATATCACTAGCGTATATAATGGGCCCAACAGTCGCCTTTGTTCCATCAACATTCACTTTTCTCTTCGTTGTGAGTTACCCTATCCAATTAGCTCGATCTCTGCATCACTGTCCGCAATTCTAGTTAAATAGTCATGCCTTATGATCTCTACTACCGCGGTACCATTGCTCGATGGCTCCCCAAAGACCCCACCGTCATTCGGAAGGACCAGGACCGTTTGCTTGCTCACCTCGTCAAGAACGGTGTCTGCTCGCGAGCTGGTGACGTCGACAACCAACAGCTCTCTCTCGTCATTCTTGAGTTCAAGAAACTGATCGAGGAAGACGCCGAGATATTCAGAGACTTCCACGAAATGTTCAAGCAGGTCCCTTCTGACCAGCTTTCGGTAAATGAATAGTGCGATGGTCACTGACTGTACTCATCTCACTGTCTTTGCTTTTTTTTTTTTCGTCGGGTCAGATCACCAACTACATGCAGCTCCTCGCTGTTCTCGATAAGACCATCACAAAAGCGCCAACGTACAGCTATACCAGTCCTCTCGTGAGCGGGGTCCCAATGTATGGCGTCCTTGCCCCTTTCTGTAACACCGAAGCTGGCTACCGCGCGTTCACGAACTCGAAAGTGAATGCGATGTTCCACAGGATTTTTGACCAGTGGACAAGATTCCTCGTCTCTCCAGCGTCACGCGACGTCTTGGTCGCTACGAAGGGCGGATGGTTCAGCGCCGATGCACTACAGGTACAGGGCGATCGCCTTGGGATGTCTTTCGCCCAGGTATGGGTGTGCAACCCAGACCAACCTCACATGGGCTTCAGGTCATGGGATGACTTCTTCTCCCGACGTTTCAGAGCAGGTGTTCGCCCCACAATCGCGCCAGACAACCCCGAGTTCGTCAACGCCGCCTGCGAGGCGATCACATACCGTGTCGCCACCAACGTGAAAGCGAAGGACGAGTTCTGGCTCAAGGAGATGCCATATTCCCTCGACCACATCCTCAACTACGACCCGCTCGCGTCCCAGCTCGTTGGTGGGACCGTCTTCCAGGCCATACTCAGCTCCCTAGACTATCACCGATGGCACAGTCCCGTCGATGGACGCGTGGTACGGACGTATGTTGTGCCCGGCACGTACTATGCAGCGCGCCTGGACGATAATCCGGACCTGGACGTCATCTCTCGTTCCCAGGCCTTTGTCACTGCCATCTCCACGCGCGCGTGCATCTTTATCGAGTCGGACAACCCGAGCATTGGACTGATGTGCTTCGTCGGGGTCGGTCTCGGGGAAATCTCAACGACGAGGATAGGGGTGAGGGAAGGGGACCGGGTCAAGAAGGGAGACGAACTCGGGTCGTTTCATTTTGGCGGGTCGACGTACTTACTGGTGTTCCGTCCCGAGACCAAGCTGACGTTATTGCCTGGTCCTGAAGATCCTGGCGAGGCAAGGAAGGTTGGGACATTGTTATTCCATGTGGACAACGTTCCAAACACGGAGCCATGCAACGAGTGGAATGGTGGACTACCAGCGGACAATTGAACGCTCTGTAAGTTGCGCGCGTGGTATACACCTAAAAATGATGACATTGTTTCGCAAGGACTTATAAGCCCCTATAATAATCCTGTCATATTGTTATATCTTATCTTGGACTAGCCCTGCGTTTCCGTCCGTTTCGTTTCGTTTCCGTTCATTTTGGATACACTCCATTTTAAAACGTACGAGCGCTTTCGGTAGGCTCTTTTGTTTCTAATCATCTTGGCACACTCTTGTTTCACCTAGTTCACCACATCCACCTTACCATGCCTGTCGTGACGATAAAGCAAATCTTCTACCGTGACTGAAGCGCCTGCGAGCAATGGGAAGCAACATATTGCTGGTGCTAAGTGGAGCTCCGGTGACGCATGGAGCACCCGTCGATGCTCATTTCTCTCTTTTTCTGAGATAGTGCTGCTGAGTGTAATCTACGTGTGACTATTGTGATATTGATGTGCCATTCGGGAGACCGTTCGTGTTGCACGTTTGCGCGTCTGCTTACAAGCGGCGGGCATCCAAGAACGAACCAAAACGACGACACGAAATGGACGCAAACCGAGGGCTGCCGAACGGGCCCTTAGGTAAGTAAGTAAATCCCGACTAAAAACCATTGCCCGTAACTACCTGCCAGATTAGAATGACTAGATAAGCATATGCCATCAAAGCTCTGCCAGATCATATATAACGCTACGACCATTATCCGACCGGGATCGAATACAATGGTTCTTATAGATGTGGTCGTGGTGAGTCGCTGTCTCATGTTAGCCATATATCAGCTCCAGCGTCGGTCCTGAGCGACATTCTCATTTTCGAGGTTTGACTCGCTGGCAACGCAGCGCCATGACATCATGCCTTGGATGATGCGCAGAATTGTGTGCGATGTATGGGGCAAGTAAGCGCGCGCGATCGCCACCGACAGGACGGGTGAAGAAAATGGACATCCCTCAACCAACACCTGTAGAAGTCAACGACGAAATACTTTTTGAGCTCACGGGTTTCTGGGGAGTAAAAGCTGAAGATAATACAATGTCGTGCGTTAGATAGCAAAGCTCTTGAACTACGAAGAATGGGAAATACAAATTGCGACGGAGTCTCCGCCAACGACATGTGGTTCCATGTGCATCTAGTCATGGGTGCATTCTCAACGTTTGGCCTGGGTGTGTGCCTTTTCGACCAGCTGCTGTTCTCGGCGTTTTCGGGCGAGGTGGGCACGTCCCGCCCGGCTCGTGCTCTCCCTTCCGAGGACCTCGGAAATCCAAGCGCCTGTGTCCACCAGCGACGGAAGCGATATCGGGCCAATGTCCCATGTCGGACCCAGACCAGACGGTAATGCGTACAAAGGTGCTACAGGACAACACACAAAATCAACTATGGATGGCACATGGGAGACGAATGGGCTCACCCGAGTACGGTTCTCCGATGTCACCATAGAGAGACGCGCCTGTGAGGGCGTATACGACATCTTCCGTAGCAACGTTCCCGGTAGCCCCCGGGGAGTAAGGACATCCGCCGAGTCCGGCGACGGACGCGTCGAAAGCACGCACGCCCACATCGAGCGCGGTGAATATGTTTGCGAGCGCCGTTCCGTTCGTGTCGTGGAACTACACAGGGGCAACACGTAAACCAGCGTCGCACATGATCCGGGGAACACCCCAACAAAAAAGTAAATAAGGACATGGGTCACTCACGTGTCCGGCAAGTCTGCTCGGATCTATGTCCTTGCAGACTTCTTCCAGCACGGCACGGATGCTAGCGGGCGTGCCCGTGCCTGTCGTATCCCCCAGGCTGACCTCGTAACAGCCCATCTGGAGCAGCTCTCTGGAAATGTCTCGGACCCTGCGCGGATCCACGCGTCCAGAATAGGGGCACGTCACCACGACGGAAACGTATCCGCGTACTCGGAGCCCTTTTGCACGGGCAGTGCGCGCTACAGGTTCGAGGCGAGCCAACGATTCAGATACGGTGATATTGGTATTCGCGCGCGAAAACGCATCTGTCGCAGCAGTGAATATCGCGACTTCCGTCACCGGCGGCGGAGGCGTCGCAGCGGAATCGGGTGAGTTGGACGCAGAGAGAATGCGCAAGACGTCGTCGAGACCCTTGCTGTTGGGGACGAGCACCGAAAGGTCCGTGTTTGGAACGGGATCGATGAGAGAAAGGACCTCGGCTGTTCCTGCCATCTAGTATTGTCATGTATTTTTTTTGGTTGAGTCCGGACGGGATAGTACGTGGTGACAGTGACGGACCTGTGGTACCCACTTCGGACTGACAAAACTGCCTGCT
>JBBPNQ010000514.1:0-15559 GCA_038090975.1 Boletellus pseudochrysenteroides
GGAGACGGCGGCAGGTCTAGTGGAAGTAGATAATCGAGCATTGATGTATGTGCCGCGTACAGGGCTCGCTCAACGAGCTCTGCCCCAAACGGACTATCTGCAGAAAGGTCTTGGCCAAGCTCGCGCAGCCTCCGTGCTAGGGAAACATGGTCCTCGTCTGCTTTCCTGCTGTCCCCCGCATTCGGCCTCGCGCTATTGAAAATACCGCGAAACAACTTTTCATCGCCGATTTCCTTTGCCCATTCCACGAATTCGTCAGTCTGCATGAGCCTCGCGAGGACCCGAGTGTTACACCACGGCATACAGACAGCAGTCGAGAGAACCTCAGTTGTTACCACGCATCCCCTCTGCAGGAGTTCGCCAACGAGCACATCGTCGTCACGATCAATGGCGATCTCAAGTGGCGGGGCTTTGTGAGAGCCGTCAGCCACGAAACTGGGTAGGTTCACACTAGCACCACACGCCAAGAGGGTTATCGCGTGTGTAGTCTTCCGGAGGTCTGCAGCATACACGAGGGGGTTCGTACCAACTCTTGGCTTGAGAGGATGACGGAGAGACAAGAATGACCGGAGATGTTCAGAGGTGGAATAAGCGATCAAGATGTAGAGTACGACATCGTGTCTTGACGATGGCCACGGAGGATAAGGCCATCGGAGATCCTCCTCACGGAACTCGCACAGACGATCCCAGTGCGACGGATGATGGTAAACGTCTGATTCAAACGACTTCAGTGCTTCAAGGACAACTATTGACCCCGGGTCGACATGAGCAATGTGGTTGAAACCATAGGAAAGCACGTAGGACAACATCGGGAAGGATTCCAATAACGCAACCTTGCCACTGGTGGATTTTTGTTTCAGGAAGACAGAGATGTAGCGAGTACACATATGGAATACATCAGCGTGAGCCTCGTGGGAGATGACATGGTATGTCGGTAATGCCATGCTGCTGGCCAGGTACTCCTGTGGAAAAGACGATACAGATACTGCAAATGCAGGAACGTTCTGGGACTTGCCTTGACGCTGAAATGGGATAAGGCAAGAACATCTGTCTCTTCACAATACGACACAAGGCTCGACAGCGTAGCCAACAGTGCAGCTCGTAGCCACTGTGTCTCGCTGCCAATGTTTTGTTGCTCGCGATCGACTGAGAGCCCGTCGACAATCTGAGCTAGACGCAATGGCTCCAGGGCCGCCACAAGCCAGACCAGCGCACGCCGTGCAAGTGTCCCTTCTGAATTTCGTTCGTCAATTGCCCATAGGATTCTCTCATATGTTGCTTCTAGCCCATCAGGGAGGTTGTCCAACGTTTCCTTCAGCTCCAGTCTGGTCCCACATCGTTTTAGGGTGTCGAGTTGACATTGCACCCACCGGAACCTAGTAAATAGCGCTGATGAGCCACAGGCTGGCACCGCAATACAGCGCCTCACCTTCCCTCCGCTTTCTCATTTAATTTTGCGCGTATTTCATTCTTAATCTCCCAGTCGGCGGACCTCAGCCCATTCTGCGAGGTAAGCTCTTGAGTAACACGCGAGGCAATGTCCACCGCCAACTCTTTGGCCAAGTTCTCAAACGAAAGCGACGAGAGCCCTGCGAAGTGACGCATCATGACCTGGTGTGGCCGGCTCGTCACCAATAATCGAACATCGCCGTCATTCAGTGTGACAAGAGCACGTATGAGTGCTTCGATATCTGCACACTCATCAAGCGCATCAATCACTATGATCGGCTCCCAAAAAAAGCAGCTTGCGGCGCACGATACCAGATCAGAAAGTTTGCCAAGGTCGTTCAAAGATAGGGTACCCTCCCTTTTCTCCTCGAGTATCTTGCTTGGCAAGTCCCCAGGGTCAACGCCACGATCACGGAGGTGACAGAACAATTGAGAAAGTAAGGAGCGCATTAACTCCATCGGACTCGTAGATCGTTCGTTTTGAAAATCGCAGTAGAAGAATACCACCACCTCTCCGTCTTGAAGCGTATTTTTGAGGTGTTCGATCGTAGACGCACTGCAAAAGTTAGCCCCATTATGGAAACGAACAAGAGAACTCACACTAATACTGACTTTCCGCAACCGGCTACGGACACGTCGATCGATGCGCGATATCAGCCTTGGCGACTCACAAAGTATCAGACACCACACCTTTGCCGTGCAACCACAAAAAATGATTGCCGCCAGTCCTCCACTTTCTGTATGCATCCGTTCCGGGAAACCACTTGCACGTGCCTTCTTGACGCTGCTTGAGCGTACCATTGTGCTTCTCCGTGCAACTCCATGCAGCAAGCCATTGCGAGATCTCGTCCAGTTTTTGGTCTAGCGACACGTTGTGAGCAGGCTCAAGTACCAAGCACAAGGATTGCCTCTTACGTCTTATTGCCACGACCTGCTCCAAGGTTGACCGAAGTGCATTCTTGCTTTGTGCATACTCTGGTGCCGGTCTATCAAGGCTGCGTTTGGCACATGTACTACTCCGAGCATCCAGAAAATCGTGCAGTGTCTCCTCCGTGGCGGGGAGAGTATCAATATGAGATGCTTCTGATGACTGGTGAGGGAGTCTCTCACGATTCCTGAACAGGAGTGTCAAGAACACATTGAGAAAACTGCCAAGAAACCCACCAGACGTCGGGGGTGAGTAAGAAATGGAAAAGATCGGTGTGCTTATCGAAGAATACCATGACTGCGGTAAGTTTGTCTTCGGCCGGTCTGAAAGGTCGAGTAGGGACTCGTGCAGGTCGAGTTTGGTCGAGGGACTTCAGCATGTTGCCCATCTCATTCAACTTGCTCAAGCATGAACGTAGCTCTCCGCTAAGCAGCCAGTCGGTTAATCCGTCGTCGATGGTATAATCCGTGAAAGAGGCTCTGGTAATGGCTTCAATGATGGCATCGGCAGATATACGGACTGTTTCCAGTTGTCGGCGAAGCTTTTCAAAAACGTTGAAGTTGTGGCTACTTGCATGTGCTAGTGCAGAATGACGGATTCCTTGTGAGATATTGACAACCTCGGTAAGAATTAGCTGACAGCGAGCCTCCAGGTCCGCTGGCATACTGCTGGGCGTCTTGGTTCACAGTGAGGAGAGGGTCCAGTATGCTGTCTGTGGCTCAATCCAGTGAAGTCCGGCGAGATCCGGGCGGTGCAGGAGCCTTGTATGCGCCTTTCGAACCCTTGATCGACAAGTCTTCGGAAATACTGGTGGGTGCAATATCGGCTTTCGATAAGATAGCTGAGGGACTTTAGTCAGGAAAAGACGAGTCGAGGACAAAGACGTATAGGAAGAGCCACGGCGTTGAAGTCAAAGCTCCATTACCACGCTTCGGACTTGGCTAGCAAAGTTTAGCGAACCTCTGTCGACTTGTAGACTTGAAGGGTAGAGTCACTCTGCGGCACATCAACAGCCTTGAATGGGTCTTCCATTCAACATTTCATCAGGTTCCATGAGATTTGGGTCTGGGTCGTAATATCGCGACCCAACAGAACCCCGCCCAAGGCACCCATTCGACTTTTCATCTAGGTGGAGTCGATTTCTCTCCGTCGGTAACCACATCACATGCACTCATCCGAACTTCCGCAACCCAACGCATATATTCGCCAGGTTAAATAATGGCTGGCGCGTCTTTGCGGCAGAAGAAGTCAGATTTAACCAAGTCAACATCACCTAGACCCTGTTGCCTCCCGTCTCCCTAGCAAATGGCAACGTTGGAAAACTCAGGTCATTCCCATAGTGTTCAGTCATGCTTGGAAAACATTCAGTTACACACCAACACAAAGTTGGCTCGCCCAACGTTCGACTCACCGCCCGTCGCGTACTACAGTCGATCGTGATATTCCCGGGCAACGCTTGGCTTGCCCGTGGCCGAGCTGACAATAAAAACCACGTTTCGAGTCTCTGCAATACTATTCTCCCTCACGCCCACTTCACCACCAGCAACACATACCCCTGCTTCTGAAAACTCGCAAAATAGAATACGGACCACCAATCCCACGATGGCATCGTAAGACCCTAGATACCTCTCCTCGAGTATATGCTGGCAATTGCCTTGTTTTCGCTTGACAGACATCACTTGTGCGTATCAGCGACCTGTCCTTCGGTGCGTGGATACAAGGCAGGGTCTGGAATGAAAATAAAAAAAAGTTTTCAAGCAAGAAATCTTTTTCATATCACGTCCGTCATACACTTACCAACCGAGCTCTCATCATTGATCATGCGTGTATGCGCAGAACGTGGCAACCGATGCATCGGTTGGGTGATGCTACCCCGCATTCAATCGTGCATTTCAATCCTAATGAGGCGTATTTTCCCCGCGTTGTCTGGGCACCTGCCTCGCAGTTCTACAAGTTCGCAGTACACTGCCTGATTGGCATGGTAGACAACACATCGATGTACGTGTCACTATGTCTCGGCATGTACACAGCGCGGCAATCACTAGCGTCATGATTGACGTGATTTTTGTAAGCACCGTCGTATTTTTTTTTTTCACGTTCGTTATGATAACTCGCAGCTGTCACGCGGCGTTGACGAACGTGCGATTCAAGCATGCACCGCCCGCTCCTACCCCTCAAAAGTCCATCTCGTTGGTGGGAAAATCGATCTTTAGAGTTACGCCAGGATATCGAATGATCATCTTTCAATTGAGGCGAAGTGTCATGTCTGGCGGGCGACTAAAAGCGGCCGTGCATGGGGGCCCTCCGTGAAACGATCGGGGATCGCTTTGGTTGCCTTTCAATGTCCGCACGTTTGCACCAGACTTCTCCCAGCCACGTGTACGAAAAGACCATGATGCGCCACGCGCCAAACCGGAAGTCATTAAAGAACGTGGGTCATCTTTATCCAGGCCCAGCCATGTCACTCTGTTGGCAATCCGGGTTCTGATCTCTTGCTCTCACGCGTGACAAGGGTATGCCGTGAAGACAGTCCAGTGCTGTTGCCAATAACTTCAAATAATGTCTGTAGAATTACATGCGAGCGGACGTGCTGGACGTCTTGTTAGTCTACGATTTCTTTCTTTTCAGTTCAGTCTAAGTGAATCGAGATATGAGAAAATAAACGCTGTTGTACAACCTCACGGATCTGATCACGTTCACTCTTTTCTGTGTTTCTGGTAGTAGTGAATAAGGCCAGTAGTCTATGACGTCGTGAGTGAGCACCCCTTCAGTCAGTCATTATGCCTCATCCTACTCACCGAACTATCGTGCCCAGTGACGTCCGAAGGTTGGCCAAGCTGTGACAGAATGTTCTTTGCAAGTACCTTTCCGAGTTCGACGCCCATTTGGTCTGTAATTCCGCACTTTCAGTACATGCCAACGGTACTGAAAGTATGATCGATGTACCGTAGGAGTTGATACCCCAGATGACGCCTTGGGTAAAGATTTTGTGTTCGTACAGAGCAATGAGCGCACCGAGCGCCCCAGGGGTCAGAAGCGGGAACAAGATGCTGTTGCTCGGACGGTTTCCTTCGAACACCTTGCTCTTCACGAGTGCCTCGCTCGCGCCGCTTCCAAGCTCCTTGCGGACTTGCTCTTCTGCTTTGCCAAACGCCAACGCTTCAGGCTGGGCGAAGAAATTGGACAGCAGAATGCGGTGGTGCTTCGAGTTGGCGATGGGGTTGTGGGTGGTTGCAGGGGCGATGAAATCGGCAGGAATCAACTTTGTTCCCTGGTGGACGAGTTGGTAGAAGGAGTGTTGGCCGTTGGTACCAGCCGCACCCCAGATGATCGGCTGCGCAGTAACAGATCAGTGAAGTGGTAATAGGATACGCTATCAAACGTACACCAGTCTGGTAGTCAACACGCTGGCCACCCTTGGTGACGAATTTACCGTTCGACTCCATATCTCCCTGCTGGAAGTAGTCTGCAAATTTGTGGAGGTATTGGTCGTATGGCAAAAGCGCGTGGGTCTGAGCACCATAAAAGTCGTTGTACCAGATGCCGATAACAGCGAGCAGGACCGGAAGGTTACTCTCCAAGGGGGTCTCCCTAAAGTGCCTATCCATACCATGAGCGCCCTTCAAGAGGGACTCAAAGTTATCGTAGCCGATATACAAAGCGATCGAGAGACCAATTGCGCTCCACAAACTGTAACGACCACCCACCCAATCCCAGAACTGGAACATGTTGGCTGTATCGATACCGAAAGCCTGAACGGCCTTAGTATTCGTAGAGAGAGCAACGAAGTGCTTAGCGACATGGGCCTTATCTTTGGCGTAGGACAAGAACCAGTCCCTCGCGGACTCGGCGTTCGTGATAGTCTCTTGGGTAGTGAACGTTTTGCTAGCGATAATGAACAGGGTACGCTCTGGATCGCTGACCCTAAGGGTCTCAGCGAGGTGGGTTCCGTCAATGTTGGAGACGAAGTAGGCAGTGAGGTCTCGTTTCGCATAATGCTTGAGAGCCTCTGTCACCATGACAGGACCCAGGTCAGAACCACCAATACCGATATTGACGATGGTGTTGATAGTTTTTCCGGTGTAACCTTTCCAGGCACCACTTCGGATCGCTTCGGAGAACTCCTTGATATGAGCGAGCACGCCCGCAACTTCGTCGACACCACTTTCCTTGATCTGGAAGTCGTCGAAATTACGCAGAGCGACGTGTAGGACCGCGCGATCCTCAGAAGTGTTAATGTGCTCTCCGGCAAACATCTTGTCGCGGTAGGTCTCGACCCCAGCCTCCCGGGCGAGAGATAGGAGCGTTTCCAGGATCGGTTGGGTGATCAGATTCTTGGAGTAGTCGAGAAGGAAGGTTATGTTTGGATCGGTAGGGTCCACATATTCCTTTGAGAACTTGGAGAAGCGATTAGGATCCTGGGCGAAAAGATCGGACAAGATGAGCTTGTTGTGTTCCGTGTCGTAGGTTCGCTGGAGCCTCTGCCAGGCAGGGTACTCTGGATTGGATATTTGAGCATGGATAAAATGGCGGAGTTGTCGACGCACCAGTAGCTAGTTTACCGCTCATGATGGTGATGGTGCGGAGAAACGTCGAGGCATCATGATATGTCGGCCGCTTTTAATTATAAGTTCCATTCCAGTCATCGACCGTGGGAAATTTAAATAATCTCACAGACTGCCCAGGGTGAGAGAAAATTGTTTTAGTTCCTGCCAAGTCGACATCATATTAGATGTATGTGATCAATGTCACACACTGGCAGGGGGCCGTGGCATGCTGATTTCCTGATTTCTGATTTGCTGAAATCAGAAAAAATCAGAACAACAGCTATCCCAGAAATCAGAAGATCAATACGACTGCTATTCCAGCTTTCCACTATTTGGCATTCAGCTGTATGAACCTCCATCTCATTAGCAATTTTACACAGTAGCAGCTCTTCACCAACGAAGCTGCAGTCTTGTTTGTGCTTATTGGGTGGCTCCATATGTGATCAGTCCTTGGATTGGTTGTTGATGAGCAGTGGTATAGCTGCCATAGTACGAGCGCAGTACATACATGCAGGGGGTTACCATATTAGGCCAAATAGGTACAAACTGTAGCTGGTGTATGAATTTATGACTTTTGGCTGGCGAACAATCGTCGAAAGGACATCATTCTGCCGAAAGTCAGCTAGGAGAACCATCAGCAAGAAATTGGCGAAGAGTTCAAGCTCCTTCCGACTTCTGACCGGATCTTACCTTGACATCAAAGTTTGGTGTCAATTATAGTAACCAGTGTCTGATACCATATAATTTGGACTGATACTGATGGGCCTTCTCTTGGCTAAGACTCGACGTGCTGGTTATAACTTTCAGCTCACAACTTTTCTCCTATACGCTATCTAGTTCCTCCCTCATGTCCTCTGCGGTCCCAGTGGTTCAGCTAGGTCCCACATATGGTGCCGTGCTATTGGCCTCCTTTGTATCTGTTGCCTTGTGGGGTACGACATGTATGCAGACGTAAGCGCCTTCCAACTTCCGGCCACCGACCCAGATGCCACTAATACGACGCCTTCAAAAGTGTTATTTATTTCATTCAGTGAGTCATCTCTCAGAGTGGCCTCCCCGGAGCATGGTGACGATGGGTGATCCGTAAACAGGTATCCGAAAGATCGACTATCCTTGAAGGCTCTTGTAAGTTATTGCAGCCCAGTTTCTTTGCAGCCCAGCTCAGCGCTGCACACTAGGTCATGTGGCTCTGGCAAGCAACATAAATTAGTTGAAGATCTCCCATTTCATCGCATTTTGACATAGGTTAGCAGACACAGTGCACCAGATTTTCATCGTGAAAGGAGGTGAGAGGGCTTGTCTGATCTTACGGTAGCGTCTGAAACTACCCTTCATGACAGTGTACGACTCTCAGATCATCGGGTTCTGTAATTTCAGTCTAATCCAGATTGTAGTCCCGTAAGCCGAATCACTTCAGGCGCATGCAAACTAATCTCGGCGGAATACCAGTGAATTCTTGGTAGGTGCTCCAGGGACGCGTCAAAACCGATCACGCTGACCGACATGGCGCTTACAGTGGCAGGGCTTGTTCACGGTATGTAGTATTCGCAAGTCCTCTTACCATCAATTGTCGCGAGCATTCTTTCAGACTCTCGTGTCCATATCCTCCCAGGCATTCTTTACTTATCGGCTTTGGAAATGTAAGTCCTTTTGCGCGTACTTAGTGTCTTGTCAGTCATTTCCATTTCCCCCGCGCAGTCAGCGGTAAAAGATGGTTTTGTTGGGCACTCCTGGTATGTTAGGACAGATCTTGACCGACATGAATTTGCCAGACGAAAGATTACATTTGTATAGGTCCCGGTGTGCTTGTTTGAATTTGGTAGGTCCTGGGTCCATTGCCATCTGCTTGGGGTGGGCTCTCAACTCCTCCGCGTCATGTTTTGCAGCGGCAGCCGTTGGTGAGTAGGAACTACTCCCAACAGATGCGTGGAATGTGACTCATGTTTTATGTAGCTTTTATCGTATTTGGGTATGTATGTGATGACATCGAAGGAACCATTTCTCATGACTAGGCAAGCATGCTCATACCTACGACTGCAGAACTTGTCTCTGCTGTACCCTCGGTAAGCATTTCGGATGGCTACTGGCTAAGAATGACCCTCTAATGCTAATTATAGAGTATCTTCACCGCCGGACAAGCCGTAGCAGCTGCCGCCGACCTAACAATTACCGCTGGGTTGGTGCTTCTACTCATCCAAAATCGCGAGCATGCACTGCTCAAAAGGTCAGCTTCATTACTGATCTTCCTCCGCTCGAACAGACGGTCGTTGCTCACAGAGACGCACGCACGTATACAGGTCCCGCACCGTTCTCCAGAAGCTGCTTGTTCTCACCATCAACACCGGGGTCTGGACCGCGCTGTTCGCCGTGTTTGCCCTTATTGCGGTGCGTGGCCCCACTCCGTGCCTTGTCCCTGCTGAGCGTCGTTGCCTCGTCCACACCGCGTCTGTTCGTGCCCACCTATAGATCCTCGCATTCAAGCAAACGCTGGTATACGTGGCGCTTTACTTCTCGCTCTGCCCGCTGTACTGCAACACTGTCCTCGCCAACCTCAACGCACGCGATTTTCTCAAGACGCGCTCTATGGCGGTTGAGGGTGGCATGATCAATAGTCCATACCCTCTCAGGCGGGCCTTTGTGAGCCCGCCGGTAACGTCGCCGTTGGTGCGTGGGGCTTCGTTGAACGACTGACACGGAGTGTTGAGACGTTCTTGTTTCCCAGGCAGACCCGACCCTCCCCGTGCAAGCCGAGGTGAACAAATCTGTGATCTGTGACGCTGACGAGCCGGCGCTGAGAGCACTGGGGAGCAAGTTTGACCTAGAGTGACAACACTCGTAGACCGTCGATGCTGTCGCGAGTCGAGGATAGTGTGGGATATTATTATTGGTTCAACGACGTGGTAGATGTCTCGGCGTCGGGTGACCTCGGTTTTACTTTCTCGCTCTGTATTTATATTGTTGTTTGGATTTATACACGAATACTCTTGATGCCCTACAATGCGAAGACCCACTGACCCTCCGATTGCCCACGCCTCGACCTTTTGCATGACATCGCGACTTGCAAAAAGAAAGGATGTGGCGTCAGTCTTGTGGCCAGACCGTTTACTTGATGGGGCAAGTTGACGAGAAGGAAAGTAGAGAACACCTCGATGAGACTCACCGGATGCATCCAGAATATTGAGTTAAAGTCTATACAGTGGTGATACATGCCAGATGAAGATTCTCGTCTCCTCACCGTGATATAGAGCGTTCTATCACAGATCCAACGACCAAGTTGGACTCGAGCCTTTGGAGGCCCGGAGCCCGGCATGCGCCACATCAACAATTCGTGCACCGGAAATGAACTGTAGCCTGTACGAACACAGGTTCAACCCACTCGATTCTGGAAGTGTTGGTCGCGTCACACAAGTCGATCGGAATTGTCAATGTTCAATCACAACAGAAATCATACCAAAAATGGCTATGTAGCGGAAGTAGTGGTGGCAGCTTATATAATTCGAGAATTCCCATTTCTTAGACGAGGTCAGACAAAAAGTGGGGGGTGAGAGTGTGAGCTTCTCTCTTGTCTTTCATTGCCCGGTAGTCTACCTATTTGTGCTGTGTACTCAGACGAATGTCATATGATTTCGCGTAGTACATGATAATGTCTGTCTCAGTGCGCTCGGGCCAAGTGTAGCTTGCCTTATTTGGCGCTACGACGACTCAACACCATTGCGGGAGATGTTGCATTGAACGGGACGCAAGTCGGGCTATTACTCGTGGGAGGTTATACAATGATGTGGTGGCCGCCGAGTTTCAGATTTCAGCGCTCAGCCTTCGAAGGAGCTGCGCGGGTATTCCGGAGTGGAGCCTATTGGTGTAACCCACCAGCCTACTCAGACGACTGACCTGATGTGACCAATACTCGCAATGCAGCCACTGAACCGGACAGCCGGCACCAATCTGCGTTCTCCAATACAATAGAAGTATTAATAGTAGGTAGCACCCGTTTTGAACCAGTATATTGAAGCCGGGGTCGTTTGTTGAAGTATGGGGGGGCAAATACAGAATGTTTCTTGCGCATGCCACCATAGCATCTGGGGGAAGCATGTGGAAGGGAAAGTACATTCATACCTCAACTGTCTAGCAAATCCTCGCTCGTTAAGGCACTCACTCCTCATCGACCTTCGTCCGGTTACCAACATCGAGGCCCTGGCATGACCCCCAAAAGGGTTGTGTATTTCACTTTCACTCACGGAATAACCGCTCAGGAAGCACGGCCCATGGAGAGGAAGGGTGAACCACCTGCAGGTGTCCTAAAGATCGACTGCTCTTGAACGCTCTCATAAGTTGTTGCCCCAGCTCGGCGCTGCACACTTCTGGCGAGTAATTTGAATCAGCTGGGGACCTCCCATTTCATCACATCAAGCCGGGACAGGTTCGTAGACTCAGTGCACGGGTTTCTCACTGTGAAAGGAGAGGAGAGGGCGCACGTCTCGATGGCGCTTGGTCTTGCTCTTGTGGAATTGTACGCTCTCGGATCGTCGGGTTTTGTAGTTTCAAGTGGAGCGAGCAAAGCAGGAAGCATAAAATTCAGTTTACTTGAATGCGAATACCTAAAAATGCCAACAGGGTGACATGGCCCTCGGGGTGACGCACGGGACAAGATATATCACGTCACGTAATTACCTGACGGAGTGGTCCGCGATGCCTGAAAATGGGTTGACCAATAACTTGTACAACCTTGGATTGGCATACGGGGGGCACAGGCTGATAGAGGTGGATACACCGATGTTCCGTGTCAACGAGCAGCCAGCGCTGTGTGCGCAGAGAAGAAAGATTGACTTGGAGGGATAGTAGACCGTTGATACTGGAGAAGGGGCCGTCATCATATACGCATGTGATGATCATCGGTATCTCGTCTACTAGTTTCGTGTCGTGGAATTAGTCACCTTCTTACTTTGTGGTTGCTGTTTAACTAGAACGCGAAGAGCTACCTTGTCAGCGATCGTACATCCTTCGTCATCACACCTCCGAAAAATAATTTATCAAAGGCCATAGTGTTATTCTAGTCACCGTCGGACTGACTATGTCCTGAATGGAAGAGGGGCAGGCGGAAGATAAAGAGCATCCTGATAAGACTCACCAGACGTATCCAAAGTACGAAAGTATTGAACCGTACATCTCTATGGCGATACGGGCCCGCTGGAGAGGTCCCCGGCTCCCCATCATAACAGATAGGACTTCATCGGAGATCCACCCGTTCAGATCTGCCAGAGGTGTGACGTGGAGTGAGCGCGCCCCAACAATATTGTATTGTACGCTCTGAACAGTTGGTCGCCTGGAATAATAGTACGGGGTTCATTTGCTACGGTGTTTCGATTCTGTGGTAGCACAACACATGCATCGAAGCCAAATTATCTTGGAGGTAGCAACGTGGTACGCGGGAACACGACGTCGTACAGCTTGGAGCAATAGCGGCGGGACAACCAACGAAGTTTGGCCGGTTCATCCCACTCCAAGGGCTGCAGCCTGGACCGGAAGGCCAAAAGGTTTCTGACAATTGCCTCGTTAGCATTGAAGCAATGTGTGCGAACTTCGTAAATTGTGCTGACTGATTGGTATGGCAGGGTGCGGGTGCGGGTGCGAAAAAGGTCGTGCGGTTGACGAGAGATGACTCACCGCCCGTAACCAAGGGATCGAAGAAACTAAGCATTGGCTATATACCCTATCAGCCGGATACGTCTTGAACTTGATGCAACCTCAATTGCTTCAGTCGGGTACCAGAGGCATGTCAATGAAACAGCAGCGAGACCTTTCGGAATGTCGGGTTGGAGCACGTTACAGTTTTATTTGGAAGACACTTACTCACCTTCCTGGTAAGGTCCCATTCCAGTCATATTCAGGATGCCGGTCGTTGCCCCGCTATGACTTTTGTGTATGCTGGGAAATGATTCGTGGTTGTACGAAGTAGCTCCGGATGGTAGGACAAGATGCGAGTGAAGAATAGGCTTCTTGACCAACCATCGCCACTCCACGCCATGACCGGCGGCGAGCCAAGCAAGTGATGAACTCTGCGACGGCGTCCACGATAGATGCTCGTATGTGCTCACGCTGTCCCTACTACCATGCTGCTTGTTTGAGGTAGTATTGGCATGTTTTTCATTGTTTTCCGCCAGGGGTTATTTGTCATTATCTGTGGCTGGTTGTTGTTGGTCACGGGTCAAAGCGAACCGCGTCTTGTCCTCTTCCACAACATTCTCTTCATCCATCCTTCAATCGAATTTTCAGTTACCAATCCGTTTCTTACAATTTTTTCCTAGTGGACGATGTTGATGAATCAGATTCTCGACTCGTCCGATGCGTTGCGCGACCCAGACGAACAACGCTCACGCTCACTCAAACGTTCCGCCTCTGTTGCGTCTCTCCCAACCCCTCCGCGTACCCGTCACAAACGCTCACGATCTCGCGCGCGCTCTTCTGTGTCTCACCATGACTCCGACAGTGGTGCCTCAGGGCTAGACGACGACCTTGCCGGTGGTTACGCCCACCATATCAAACGAGTCAAAACGACTCGAAAGCCCCAGAGCACGAGGGACAACGACGAATTCTCTGAAGACGAGAGTCCAGATCGCAAAAAGCGTCGCACGCTTGCGACCCTCCCTGGTCACGACGAAGATGACGAGGACGAAAACGCGTTTTGGACTGGTCGGGGTGGTTCGTTTCACGGAGAGAAACAAGAGAAGAAGGTGGCACAGGCAGACAAGACGGAGGAACGTTCGCCGTCGCCTGCGATGCTCAGTTACCGTGTCAAGGCCCCTGTATCACCGCCACCATCGAGAAGGCCGCCATCGATCCAGCCCGCACGTGCTTCCTCCGTGGAACGCGAAGCTCCCGTGACTCCGCCACGCAGACTGTTCCTTCGTGCTTTATCGCCCACCGCGGACGCGTTCAAAACTCCCACAAAATCCCAGGCCACCAAAGTCTGGCCAAAGCGTGATTCGCCAAACAATCCATTCCTTGTCGAGTCAAGCGAAAAGGTCAAGGCGCGCTCAGAATGGGACAGTAGTGACGAGGAGGAGGAGGTAGTTGGTGAAGCCCCGGTACAGGAAGGGACGCCTACTCCCACGCATGAGGAGAAGCCGACAATCACATATGTCTTGTGAGTACTACGCATATGTGGGCGTATAATCACCCTCACCCAATCGTCTTTCAGCCGTGGGCAAAAGGCAACTTTCCACAACCCTCTCTATGGACTTGCTTCCGAAGTCGTCGCTGCCTCCAAACTACCCATTGCCCATCCTGATTATGAGGCTGCTGAGGCTTGTCCTCCAAAGAGACTGTTCTTCTCTACTGGAAAGCGAAAGTCGCGCGATCGCAGTCGTGAGGGTACCGCCACGCAGGGCGTCAAACGCGCTAAAGTGCAGCAGTTGGGGGATGACCACGACGGGACCTCGGGAGATGAACGAAGTGGCGCCCGGACTGAGTCACATGAGAAACTTTCTCCCCGAAACAGTGCTGAGATAGAGTCACCTCCATCCGAACTCGCTTGCGAGGCTCCGGTCGTTATTGAGCAGATGCAAAGTGCCCGTGAGGGACGCGAGCGCAGAGAGACAGTAGCAAAAACCCGCCTAGCCCCCAGAGATGGCCTTCGCGCCGGGGCTGTCTTTGCTGAACGGGACGAGCCTGCGCGCCGAGCCTTGGGTCCTCTTCGGAGCGCATAGACGTTGTTCGAAGCTTCGTGCACTACATTGCTATCGCTCCGTCCCTGGTTGCGTTCATTCATTCATTCTTGTCTATATGCGTTTCTTGTTTGTCTGACCTGCAGTTATTTTTGCGATGCCTTGTCCTCGCCGTGCACTCTTCTCAGTGATGCTTGTTCTCCCCCGCGTTATCTCCTTCATTTCTTACGACGCCCCCCATGCTTCTACGCACATTACCTCACGGCACCATGCCCATCCCATCCATCTAACTCATCTGTTCATATTCCCGTTCTTTTTTTTTTGTAATACATACTCGCAGTTGCCAAGGCAAGTACGTACATTCAGTTCACCATCGCACCCGCTCGTTTACTTCCTATCCACAAAGAAACTGATAATAGAATACATAGTAAGCTCAGCAACGTGCATGTGTCTGTGCGGACGCGTCGACGCATATCAGCTTACATTATGCCTTACCCCGAACTGCGGCACCCACTTTTCGGTGGCCATAGATCGTCAGCACTGGATTCGAACTCCGGCTGAAGTCACAAGCCGCCGTCGAGTCCGAGCGGGCACCCGCCCCGAACTGCATTTCCATGATTCCTAGTAGAGGCTCGCTGTCCTTGACGGCCTGCCGTCGTCACCGACCGCACCTACGGTGCGCTCTGCAAAATGAACACGCCGCAGACGCGTCGACTCATGATCTTTGACACTCCGCTTCGGCATACACTCGGCGAGTGACAGCTAGCAGGCCCGGGCAAACTAGGACCAACTTCAAGATCCAGACGCAAATTTAGTACGAGAACGAACACTTATCCAGTGAAGCGGTGGGCCCGATGTGGTTGATGAGTAGAGTGCCGAAAAGTGGGCGGGTGCTGTTGGTTCGAGGGTAGGGGGTCACATGCTGACAGGCCATCATAGAACTCCAAGTTCTGGGGCCCCGTACCCCGTACCCC
>JBBPNQ010000515.1:0-15558 GCA_038090975.1 Boletellus pseudochrysenteroides
TCGATGGCTTTAGCTTCTCTATTGAGATCATGAATCACGAACCATCGATGCATCTCCGTACTCCTCGCAATATCCCCTTTATTTAAGTATTATCCCCCTCCCCCCCCCCTCCTCCTCTCCCCATGTCAGCCCTTCGTACATCCCGCACCTCCCTCACTCACGCCATCCTCACAATCATCCACCCCTCCATCGCACACAACTCCCACTTTCCCTTTCCTGTCCCCCTTCCCTCCGAGCTCCATCTCCTGATCCGCACTCACCTTCGCGTGCACATCGCTCGCGCACTCCTCGATTCCCTCCATGCTTCTCTTTCTACCACACTCTCTGCCCTCTGTGACGACTGCAAATCCTACTATGCTCATGTTTTCGGCCCACACGTAGCTGACTGGCCAGTCGTGCGCGCAGGCCGAGGCTGTCGCTGCACGGCTATCGGTCTCCCTTCACCCCCCCCTTCCTGGAAGACAACCCGCGTTGACAGCCCGTGTCTTGAACTAGATCTTCCCCCGCGTCCCCCTGTCGGAGACAAGGAACCTCCCGCCTACTTCCTCGCCCATGTCCAACAGACCCTCGCTGCCTACGCTTCCATGGACCCCTCCTTCCATTACGCGGATACGCGGATTGCCAGCAACGCAGATCTTGACACCCTTGTTTCTCGCGTGCTCTCCACTTTCGGCTGGACTGCCGTGCAATCCATGTCACACAGGAATTGGGAATTCGATAACGATGTTTTGATCGTCCCCTTATCCGCTCGTTCCAGCGATCCAGATATTCCTGCAATCACTCTCGCTACCCTCCAGCTACAGCTCGACCTTGCCATTCATGATGACATCCTTGCTCGCTCAACCCTTCATCCCACCAAGGTCACTTATTTTCCTCCTTCTCCCTCTCCTACAACCACAGGTATGTCATACCGTCCATCTTCGACTTTGTCTGATCCAGAGATTTTCAAAGTTGCACGTTATTCTCTCAACCCCCTTTCTACGGGCCTCGTGTCCGCCCTCGTCCTGCTGGCGGTCACTTCGCCGCTGGCTTTCGCATGCGCTCTACATACGAGCGAATTTTTCCTGGAACATTTTCTCGCTGCATAATCTCCCTCTTACAGTCACCTTATTCGAAGCATGGACCTAGATTGTATAGTACCTGGTATTCACACTTCACCCTGCTTTATCGCAGCTTTCTCTGGACTTGCAGATCCACAGCACGCGTATCGGACTTTTTGCATAGATAGAATAAATCACTCCTACTAGACATGTAAGCACTTGGCCTTTATTCTTGTACCTGTGTTCTACCCCTACCCATAATTCCGAGGAAGTGTTTTTTACTGGCCTGCGTGGTACGGGGCCAATTGCGGGGACTTCAGCCTCGAAGACTTCAAGGACTAAGTACTTGAATCCCTCTTCGATGTTTGGACATAAGTTCAAGTTATCCGATCCACGGTGGGTCCGAGATCTATAGCTCCAAACAGAGCCAAACAAAACCTCCAGTATAGAAAGTTGCCTCTCGTTTTGTTACAAAACTAATTCTCTGGTCGCTTTGACATGTTTTGCCTTCTGTTTGAACCCTGGCAAAGGAAAAAAAAAAAGGTGAGTTCCATTTCATTTACCTCTTAAGCCCCAACTGGCTGCGGTGATGAGCAACATGATTTCGATTAGTCTTCTAGACACACACATGGTTACACACCCCATTTATCTGACCCTTTCTCCTGCGCGTTTCACCTCGCTCGCGATGCTGACGCCTTTTTCTTTGGAGGGCAGGTAACCATCATTTGTGGGAGAGATGTCGGCTTGTCTATCTCGATCGTTCCTGTCCATTCGAATCACCTCGAATCCCCTTATTGTTGTTATACGAGTTTTGGTCCGTTCTTGCACCTTTTGCCCGCCTCAGGGTAATACATCATCAATACGAGATTCGGAAACAAACGAGGCGGTGTGATTAAGTGATTCAGACCTCGTTTGAGATCACATCGGTTATATCACCAGATTGATGTGGCTCCGACCACGTCTCCTTATCAGTACTTGGGATGACATGACTGGGCATTATTCAGAACTCAGCCGGCGTTTCGAACCAGACGGCTGTTTGTTGACTGACAAAACCCCTTTGCAGTCCAAGCGCTCATTTTAAGATCTTTCTCCATGGATCCGTATTCGTTCAACATCAACTCAGCCAACGAACTCCGTTTGCGTAGACATCTACGTGACGTCCTCTTGCCTTACGCGCGCACTCACCTCACGTCGGACCATGTCGCATTTACCGAGAAGGTTGTCGAGGAGGTAAGCTACACTCTTATCTCTCTCCTGACCGTGGGTCGACCGAATTGTCTAGCTTCTTCTTCAAACCCTCGAGTATGTCCCTATGGCGGATGCAACATCATTTCACCTTCCTACAGAGCCATTTGAAGTCCTCTTGCGTTCCTTGTGCTCTCTTGACCTAACCCCTCCGGAAGAGAGATGGGCTACACCATCGGGACACGTTAGATACCTTCGGACCTTCTTCCCTCCTCCCGTCGCTCCACAAGATCTCCGGACTGAGAAATGCTGGCGCGAGGAGGATCACTGTGCGTCTCTTCCGTGCATATACGCGTGTTTTGACCCACCTTTCGTATATGCGTGTCAGATGTGAAACTGTCGTCGATATGCAGACCTATTCCTTCTCCCATCCTCTCAAAACGTGCAAGGCGCGAAACTCCGAAGCTTAGCAGTACAAATTATCGGGCATCCATCCCTCGCACAAATTCTACTTTGACGACATTTCTCGGTCTCAACATACTCTCAGTACAGAGCATAGAGGATTTGCCTATGCCTCCCGTCGATGATGTCTTGTGTGTTCTGCTTCTCTACTTCTTTCAATCGACGTTTCACGTGGTATTCATGGCTGGCTTGTGTCCTTTTGTAGGGACCTTCGCCTCAAACTTGACTCTGCCACTGGTGCACGTGCACGACCATTCCTTCAATCGATCTTGGTCCCTTCCATGGCAGAAAAATTCGTTGATTGCTTCGCGGGCACACCTAATGTGCCTGAATTTTTGAACCATGAGTCACCGCCCCGGTCCCTTCCTATCCTAGACTCTCCGCCAATGTTTCCCCGAGTCGCGCAGGGGTGTTCTACTCATGGGGATGTCAGGGGTAATAGGAAGAATGGTGTCAGTAACACAACGCGTATCTCCGACTTAGTCTCTATGCTCCAGGTGGCATCACCGGAGCTGATAGACGGTGAAGATGGTGACATCAATAGCCACCATATGGAGGTCGTCAGTGGGTGGAGTGGGTTCAATTTGCCTCAGCAGATCCAATGCAGGAACTGACTTCGATCGTACGTTCCAGCGACGTTGAAGTTTTCTTTGCCACCTCCACCCTCTCTACATTCCTCGGATGGGAGCGAGGTTGATGAACTGTGGAACATATCCCCCCCTGGCACGCCAGCAACATCACTCATGGCTGCAAAAATGGGTGTGTACCTTTCGTCAGGTCTCCTCTTACGGGCGCCGAAAATTGATAGCACGTCCTAGACGAAGTGGAGATCCCCCGCACACGCAAATTCGGACACAAAAATACATTGGCTGATGAAAGCACAAACCACAGTGACACCGCTGACCTACTGACGGTGGCAAAGAGGTCGGTCGGGAACCCTCCTTCTCTGGGGTTCTTTATTCGCGTGAATAAATATCTCATGCGATCTCTCTAACTCCATGACATGTCAAGTCCAGGCTTCTTTATCACGTCTTTCATCTCCGCTCCTATCCCAATGGCGCAGGCTCACAAATCAATCACATCCCAGCTGGAAGGTGTCAAGTCTGACATGCACTCTCCTCACCCCCTCTTGCCTGGCCAGAACACCTCAAATTCGCAACTTGGGCTACCTCCATCTCTTCCTGAGGACCGAGTCGGTGAGGAGACTTCGGCTAGCCTTGCTGACTTTGTAGAGGACTTTGAGGAGCAGCGGTTCGACGACGCAGTCGCAAGTATTTACATCTCCACTCCACAAGACCCCCTTTATTATATCAGAGAAGAGAAACTAGACGACAGGGACATCATGTTGATGGATGGTGAGCTGAAAATAATTATTTCTATTAAGTAGGTCGTGTGTTTCACGAAGCTTCCGTCCCGGGGCTTGTGCGGACTTCCCATGATGGCTATTATTGGCCCCTGTCTGTTGGCGTGTATGCTGACTTGAATTTCAGTCCCAAACATGCCACCTCCGACAGCACACCCAAGGGAGCTCATTCTCTTCCCCGAAGGGATGCAAACCTTTGTCACACAGACAGGCGATCTTGGCCGTCTTGACACTACTAGCCATGGAAGTAACACCTTAGGCTCTGCGGCGTTCTTGAGGCCAGTCAAAGGCGTCAAACCTCTAACACTCGATCTTTCATGGAGGTTCGTTTACTATCCTCAGCGTATTTTCATTTGTCCGCCAGGATGTTTTTTAAAAAAAAACTCTTTTCCCCTTCTGGCATCTTACGTACTTTTCAGGCCATTCAACTTTGGAAAAACGATCCCAACCGATGAGGAAGTTGCAGGAATTGAGAAATCCATTCTACTGGAGGACGAAGCACCAGGATACCGCGACGAGAAGTATGAAAAAACAACTCAATTTCTACTCGACCTAGGGACCCCTCCGACACCGGCCGAAGAAGCTCAACCAACCTTAATACCGAACATTCCACGTGGATGCGAAGAATTTGGAACAAGCCCTACTCCCAAGCGCGCGGAGGAAACCGGGCACATCGGATACCTGCTCACACAGCGAGAGAGACTGATAGCATCTGGCGCCAAAATCACACTCGATGCAGAAGTCGAGGCGCAAGATGATGTGGACATCGAGCAGCGGATCGCGCCGTGGTCTCATAACGACAGACACGAGGATATACTGGCCCAAGATGAAAATTGGCATCAGTATGAAGAACACCGAGGCCCGCGAAACCCATTTGATCTCATGGAATACTGTTCCGGAAGTCATAGTTATGCCTTTGATGATTCGGGAGTCGACATCATGGACAATAACGTCAGCCAATTTCCGACTAGTGAATCTGCAGTTCCGCATCTCTTGTACCCGCTTCAGGACGACTTACTCTATGGTGTGGATACACTCGAAGTGAACAAAGAGAATGTCGATAATCAAAGCGAAAACAAGGAAAATGTACCATCTTGGGACGTAGACGACTACCAGTCGGCCGGTTATCAACCTGATCCCCTGGCGAAACAATACGACTGGAGTGGTTACTTTGAATTCCCCGAATCGGAGACCCCGTCTTTCGAACCACTCTCGTTTGCGTCGCAAAGTCAGTTACTAGGATCCTCAGACAGGCCCGCGAGTTCGAAGGTGCAGGATGTACCTCCGCCAACCCCAGGCGGCCGTCGTGTTAAACGCCCGGAGGACGATCTTGTTTCAACAAGGGAGCACGAACAAGCAAACTCCAGGGTAACTAAGCGACGCAAATTGGATGATCTTGTTCCAGCATCATCCAAAGATCTGTTCTCCACATTCATCGGGCTTCGCAACCAAGGCACATCGAGTCGTGCCATTGAGCATTCCGAGACCCGAAATGATGCACTGACATCTCATCAAATACCAGATGCTCCCGAACAAATACCTCCGCGAGCCGTTCCTGATGACGTGTTCGATCAACACACGGTCCGTCTTCCCGAGCACTGGATTCCTGCCGCGGCAGTCCACCACTACCTCGTTTCCATGACCCTCATTCAGAAGCGCGCATTGGTCCGTGAGCTGCAGAGTCATCATTGCCGAATTGTACTCGTCGAACGATACGATCTTGGTGGGACCGACATCATCATTGATCCGGATCATGGCGTGCTGTTCATACCACTACTCGCGCTACCAGCAAATATCGAGTCTGCCGTCGAACGAATCTCTGGCCAATCATGGCGTTATTTGAGCCTCCTCATTATCTTCGAGGCGTTCCCCAGCGCACAAAGTTATAGAGCTGATCGTTCGCACGCTACCGGACCGGTACCATACGCTTATACTCCTCCAATATGCAAGGCTATCAAGAAGCTCAGGCGAAACCTGGGGATTGCGGAAGGTTGCGGTACTATGAACCCAGGTTGCACGGTTACCTGGGCATTCGCGAACGATGTCGAAGAGGCTGCGAAATTTGTGAGGTGCTTCGGAGAGCAAGCACGTGCCATTTCAATGAAACGAGGTCATGGAGTACTTTGGGATGAAAGGGAATGGCTGGAAGAAGAACGAGAAGTACGTGTTTTGGTTGCGTTCAAGGGTCTGCAGTGCAGGTGCCATTGATGTGGTTCCATCTCAGGGAGAGTCAGACCTCGCCGGAGTGCAAGGCATGAATGCGTTCGCAGCTTTAGTGATGCTATACGACAGGGCACTCGAAACTATCTTGGATTTGTCACCTGAAGCTCGGCTGGCAGAATTTGGACCACTACTGGGGCAAGAACGTATGGTACGCCCACCATTGTTTCTCTCCGCAATCCAATCTAGCCCCATGACATAGATAGGGTTGAATGCTGTCATCGAGAACAGACTGCGGCAAATTGCACCTGACATTACAGATTCCATTGTAGACCCTGGATACTGATGTATTCAGATATATGATGGGGGATAGACTCGCCATCGTGTGATACAGGCTGATATTAATGTAACTCTTACTGACATGATATCACAGTTGTAACTAATACGCCTTCTGCGGCATGCTCTGCGGATGCAGTAGCCCAAGCAGTTCCAAAGCCACGTCTACGAGATAGTATATCTCACACGGGGTTGAGGCGTGTGTGAACTTTACTCTTACGTCCTTCGCCGTAGCGATTCTGGTCATCGAAGCGCTTAGAGAGTCGAGCATCGCCCGGATATAACACGCAAAATAGTCGACGAAACATAAACCAAGAACAATACGCGGGCCGATTTCTGAAAATGCTGCCCTTCGAGAGTCTTGATACTCCAATGGTTCCACTCTTGCATGAATAGCTGCCGAAATATCACCAGAGATTGGATATAAACTGCGCAGAGAATGTTACAAAAGGCAAGTTTTTCGTGTATGAATTAGGGATACCTCGCGCGACTTTGCGATTGCCACTTTGATTATTTGTGATAGTCTGTGTCTCGGTTGCCTTGGTTCTTGCACATTATCGATGCCATCCATCCGGCACCGGTGGCGAGCGTGTAGGAAGCTGAGGCCCATAAAGCGCTTCCTCTGTACAACAACGGGTACTTCCGCTTGTCTCTCTTTATCGATGTCTGTGCTCTCTGGAGAGAGGGGTAGGGCTTGCACCTGCTATGAGACTCAGGACCTCGCCGAAACTAGACGAAGAATACGGATGCGACTTACACCCAAGATCTCTCTCAACCTTTCGGTGTTTCTTTGGGAGCGCCCGCTACACTCCACTGCGTCATCTTCCAAGGGAATTACCATTGGCTGCTAAGAGCAGTTCACTAAGGCATTTGTCGTCACTGGACTCGGCAAGGCTCACCTCAAGTAGTGATGCACCCTCATATTCCCTATCTATCGCAAGGCCCGAATCCAAGCTGGCTTGGGGCAACTCCCAGATATAAATCGAGGAGTCGCTGCATGCCGTTGCTAGGAGTCGGTCATCGGCCGAGAATGCAATACAATTGATCTCGTCAGGGTGCGCTAAAATTGCCATCTGTTCGAATGTCGTGGTGTTCCATATTTTGACAGTGCAGTCGCTAGAAGCGCTCGCCAGGCAGCCCCCACTGTTCGAGACAGACAAGGAGTATATGATACTCTTGTGTGCATACACAGGCTCGCCGATAATGTGGCCCGCTGAGGCATGCCACCGACGGAGCACACCATCGCTCGAGCCGGAGAGAATCTGGGTCTCATCTCGTGACCAGGCGACTGCCCAGATTGGCATTTCGTCTGCCTTCATTGGTCCGACGAGTAAGTTTCCTGACTTCCAATTCCAGACGCGAAGACAACCATCCCCTGAACCCGTGAGTAATCTGCTGTCCTTCTTCGAGAACTTGACGCAGTTGATCTTCCCGTCATCCTTTAGGTAGGCTTCGTCTCGCATGATGCGTCCGCTTTCGGTATCCCAGATGTTAACCTTGTGATCGAATGATCCACTAGCCAGGTAGCGGCAGTCGCCTGAGATATCAAGGTATCTGACACTGCTTGTGTGGCACTTCCAAGGACCGTCGACTGCCGCCAGGACGTCGACGTCCCAGACGTTAATGGACCTGTCAAGGCCACCACTAGCGAGTCGCCTTCCATCTGGAAATAAAGCAAGGCAGAAAACCGCGCCATTACTGTTCCCCAGAATCACTTCGGATGCGTCGTCGAGGCCCCAGAGACGAATGGAGCCGTCGTTAGAGGCGCTGACGAGTTCCTTCCCGTTTGGGAGGAAGACGACGGACCAAACGATCTCGCTATGCCCACGAAATGTTCCAACAGGCCTTGGCCGTGGGAGATGGTTGAGTGAGAGCGACAGCATCCTGAGACGCCCGAGCTAGGGGTACAGAGTGGAGAGAATGATTCGGTTGGTGTTTGGACGCAGGGTCTCCCTGGACAAACCCTAAGACACACGCAGGTCCTGGGCATCACGCATGCCGGACCAGCAGGCGGACGGCAGGTGGTACAAATCAATGACTGGGATTCCAGACTTATTTGAGTGATTCGAGGGCGAGCAAGTGAAAGTCGGACCCCTAAGTGGGCTGGCGCTGATAGCTCGTGGGAGCGCACGCGACGCTGTTCTCAATCGTCGTTGGCCCCTCTGCCATTGCCGTGTCCCGCACGCACATGGTGACTGCCGTGTGAGGAAGGCAGTGTGCATGGCTTGCCCATCTTGAGTATGGTTGAATCGACCCGGAAGATGTCATTAGGTACTCCTTGCCGCCTCGTCGCTCACACGCGCCTTCCTTCTAGGCCGCAGCTGATTCACTGAACCTCTGCCAGAATGAACCCCGAGTCACTGGGATCACAACGCTCAGGATTTTCTACTGGCCCCCGCCAAGGGATTAACCACGATGCACGCGGCGGTCGAACGATCGGCATCATGCCTGCAAGTCGTGCTCTGACCAGGGTTCGTTCGTACGCTCGAGTTCCATCATCGGACCTGGAAATTCCTCCCGCCCCAACACGATAAATGAAATTTCTCGTCAAGGTTTGGTCCTGGTGGGCCAATGTTGTCCCCCTGTGAGCGGAGTCGGCGACTCCAGCCCTGCTTGTGCCACTCATTTTCCGGATTCGATCATCTCAGCCGTTCAAAATTAAAAATGTCTATAGAGTACGAGGAGTGAGTCCGCGTATGCTAGCGGTGACTCTACGACTAGTAAGGATGTGATACCATAGTGCTAAATAGTAGAACAGGTCCCTCAAGCCTTTACCAAACATTCAGAACTTGAACCCGCCAGCGAGTCCCATCACGTTTTCAGGATCCACCTCCTCTTTCATGCTCGTCAGCCTGCCAACGTTCTCGCCGTACATTGCCTCTAGGGGCGTGTCGGGAAGGGCATAGTTTCCGTACAGAGGCAGTTGCTCCGTCCCTAGTGCGTTTGCCTGGAGCCTGGCTGCACTTTCCTTCATCCCTTGGATCATCACATCATCGGTCGTTCCATTACCAGTCCATCCAAAGTAGATACTGAGGGGTGAGAACGGCAACGCCCTCGACGGGGGCCATGCGGATGGTAATGTGGTGTGGTTATAAATATTCGGTAGGAAGGGTTCGGCGCTGATAGTGACGAATCCGTTATTCAGGGGAAGACTGGCTCCCTGGAACTAAATAGTCGGGGTGAAGGTTATCGCACGATGAAATACAATCGTCCAGGAACTTACAGCACTTTCGTTCAGCATGAGCTGCAAAAGGTCTTCGGAATATGTGAGCACAGATATTGTGTCGAAGGATGCTCTACTCGCGTGAGTAGTTGACCAGGAAGCGCGAGGTGTTAGGTGACCTTACCGTAAACCCCAGGTCGCATTCGCATTCGAAGATTGCACAAGCGACAAAAATGACCGGGTGAAGACCTCCGTGTTACTGTTGTTAGTCAAAAAGTCATCGAACAGACCAGCAGGTGGCGATGGGGCATCATAGAACAACACTGCAATATCGACTGCCTATCGATCAGTGTCAGTTTTCAAATTTCAGCCTTCACATGGGTTTCATATGGCAAGTGGCGGCTCAACATGGAGGGTCACGTCACGTGAGGTTGAAATAGGACCATACCTCGCTCGCGTTCCCCGCTTGAGCGTACCCATACGCAGCAATCATATTTGCCCTTGGGTCCGTATTGTTCGCCGTGAAGTTTGCGGTTGCCTTTGTCAACTGATCAGGTATGTTGTAGGTGATGGTGCCACCCTGTCAGCGGAAGCAGCCGAACACGCCGTTCACTCGAGCAACCAACTTGTGGAAGAGTGGATATCACTTACCCAAACTTGCGTTTGTGGAAACGCCTTGAATGTGAACCGCGTCACGACACCCTACATTGGCCCAATTTAGCGCCGGGGTCATTACCGGATGTACGTGTACCCACGAAGTTGTTGAATCCACCCTGCAGATAGAGTTAACACGCAATGGAAAGACCAGACGCACAGGAAACCGTACCTTCAGTGCGAAGAATAGGTCCGCCTGGGAAGCGGTGACGTTCGTTACAGTACCGTTTGGTAATACGAGCTCGAATGCATCCACCGTATCGAGAGCCAAACCGTACTGGTTCGTGTGCCAAGAGTACCCTACGCGATCATGTGATCGCCCATCAGATCTCATACATGAACGGCCGACTTACCTCCACCAAGCGTGAAGCCAGCCACGCCGATTCCCGAGACCCGAGCTCCCGCGACATTCACACCGTGTGGCTCCAGAGCGGTATAGACGTCATCCCAAATCAAACCGGCCCCTATCGTGGCTGTTTGTGTAGTCTCATCATAGGTTACATTTGCGAAACGATACATCGCGATTTGCACGCCGGGAGTAGAGGAGAAACCTAGGTTCAAGGTGTGTCCACCGCCCTTGACCTGTACAACATCGTTTCGAAGTGAGAGACATGGTCAAAAGCAGTACTCGCTCAAACTGACGGCGAATGGACATCTAGTCCGTCCCAAGATCTGAAGCTGTTGAATGTGGGCACGCGTGTTAGGGGGTGTACTTGGCGCAGGCATCGACACGTACAGCAACGCCGACGTCTTCAGCCGCGCCAGGCTCAAACGAACACGCGGCCTCTTGGGTGCTCGAGACAGCGAAATGGCTAATGTCTTTGGGGTATGGTTCTGTTCCTGTCGAACACGTGTGTCAATCATGCATCACGGTTATTGCAGAATCTCGGACCATTGAAGAATACTTCTGAAGCTAATGAGACTGACGATGCAATCTCTAGACAGACTGCAGACGTATTGATTGACGCTGTTTGTGAGGGAAGCCGCGGAACAGTCGCAATGGTCGTGTGCGTTCCACGATTCGAAAATAGCAACGCCACGAGTACGCCCAGTAAAGGCAGTGACATCCGAATCATCGCAGTGAACGGGTAAAAATTCAGAGGAAGCTCAGAAGGATAGGGAAGTGAGTGATGGAGGTCATTAAGAAGGCTCTGTTTTTCATCCGGAGCACCAAAATTAGTCCATTCGCAGTCGTACGGCGGCCTTGAGGCTCAGTATCCCATGGCCGGGGCCGGCGGGCATGCTACAAGTCATCGCTGACCAATGGGTTGGTGACTGCCGAGCCGCAGTGATACCGCGTAAACCATAGGGACGTACCAGGGGTGTTGTCGGAAGCTCGTTTGAATTGATGGCCATCGGAAGTTATCCTGGGTGTAGTGTGGCGTGTAGGCCTGGGCACGCATCAGGCATGCACTCAGGGAATGCGGATGTTGTGGATCAACGAGAATGAAGATATACAGAAATAAGCAATAACAAACGAGCAAAGCAAGCAGGACAAAACTAGCTGATATAGGTAGATGTTTTGGGAGATGCGAGGCGAAGGAATTGACCTGGAAAATCATCGAGGTCCAGTTTGCAAAGGTCAGCGCGTATGCGTCATGTTCCGCCAAATGTATCGTAAGGAATTAAACGTGAACAAACCAAACGTGAAAGGCTACTCATGATCGAGTGTCATGTACGGGTATGTCAGATTCGGATGGGCATTTGGAGAGACGATCTCGAACTGGGACGTCTCAAGGCTTGCCCGGCTTTCTGCTTGCGAGTCTCGGGAAGCGGTGGATAACTGTGGTTGAGACGGAGATGCAGACCCTGATGTTTGCACAACGACAGGGGACCATGCAGATGGAGTCACCGATAATAAGTCGTATGACGCTGACGAGTAGTGATGACCCGGACCCATCTTTGACCGCGCGGCCGATTTCCGACGCTCGAGGAAGTTACTACCAGTTCGAACGTGGTTGGATGGAAGATACTGTTCCGGAAGTTGAGGACTAGGTGGTATACTATCGTCTAGGACACTCGGTCGTCTCGGCTTGATCGTCTCATTGGAGACAGGTCGCTCCGAGCTCTTCCGAGGCTCGGACCCATTCGTTGGCTGTTGTGATACTGCCCCAGTGACGGATTTCCAAGATTTCAATATGGATTTGCGGACGCTTGGTTTCTCTTGAGGTGTATTTAGTAGGATAACTGGTGAATTCGGTCGAGAGCCTGAAAGGGAGGGTCTTGACGGTTGATCAAACTGCAGCTGTCCGACATGTGCCTTTCCATTCGAGCCTCTCGTAATCGTACTCGGAACAGGTCGTGCCATGAGTTGGTCAGTTGGGGTAGGTGGGTGCGGGGAACTGGAGAGCTGGAAGGAAGTCCGTCCGGGTGTTGGTGGCTGAGGAAGAGCGTTTGACGACGATTTACTCCTGCGCCACAGTTTCTTCAACCCTTTTACGCTGACAAGTGGTGCAGTCGACTTGGTAGTTCTGTCGCTTGGGTCCACTACACTCGACGAGTCAGCAGAGAAGCGGCTAGAGGGAGTCGCAGAGGGGGGTGACCCCGAACCGTCGTCTATCGATGACATTGATGGACTTGAACCAAGAGGTTCATGGGAGAGCTTTTGCGCCACAGGATCCCAGTAGCTTTGCACAGGAGCAGCGTCGATTTCATAGACAGATGGGTGACGCCCAAATGGATCTGGGGAGAGGGGGAGAGGGGAATCGGTGGGGATGTTTATCTGACGAAAAGGGGAAGATGTAGGGTACGCGGCCTGTTCGAGTTCCCGACGTCGGACTTGACTTTCTGTCGGTACAGTAGAGGAAGGGCTAGGTGTAGGCATGAAAGCCATGGGGGCACCAGTAGAAACACCATTCAAAGCCAGTACTGGTGGTGAGGGGGGGAGATTCGTAGGTCTTAGAGGAGAATCATTTGCTCCCTTGGTCACCGAGGTATAGGGGACAGACGGCCATGCTTTATGTAATGGACTCGCAGACGGGCTTCTGGAGCCCTTTAGATGCGGCAAGAGATAGTCAGGGATATCAATACGTACTCGGCTGGTGTGCGCGACTGTGACGCGGTCGAGAGGCTGCGGCGATGCGTTATCGTTGAATCTTCATCTAGGTTTGCTGTCTTCAAGTGCCGAGGTGAGAATTGGGCAAGGGTCTAAAAACCCTTGTCAAGCCATACCCGGTTAGCAATTGGATAATACTCGCCCTCTCGATGTCATCCAGCTTCGCTTTCATGAGATACTGACTCCGCCGTCGGTCGTTCGGGTCATTCTCGTCATACTACAATGACGAGCGGTTAGTCCGGGAGGCGGTGGAAAGAAATAAGTACCCAACCTCCTCGTCATCGTCCCCTAGATCCAAACCAAGGTCCAGGTCTTCAAACACAGTGCCCACTCGTTTCTCTTCCCCAGCACTCCGCGATCGTTGATATTCTTGCTCCAATTCAAGAGACAGACCTTCTTTGTCGCGAAAACCTACGGAGTCTGTCATTCCGTCTGTCAAGTTGATTGTTGGTGATTTGGGAACAAGGATCAAAGGCGGGGGCACGGGACGCCCTCCGACAGCTGTGGAAGGTGACGACCTCCGTTTTGATCCTGCAGAATTTGGAATTGACACACTGAGTGAAGGGCGAGACATTCGTTGGATTATAACCTGAACTTCGTCAACATCGTTGGTTTCACCACTTTCCTCTTGCCTCTGTTCGGGAAGAGTGACGAGTGACGTTGCATCTAATGCGAGCTCCACCACATTAGGATTATTGACCTCTCGTCTCACGCTGTCTGATTCAGCATGGATTTCCGTCCAAGTCCCGGTGTCGGTTCCAAACACATCCCCAAGCGGGTCACATTCCACAGAAGTTGTCGTGCGTGCAGCTGCATCGGCGTCCGGAGAGTCTGAGAGAAGCGCATATTCCCCATTCTCAGACTGTTCCCCTTCATCGGAATCGAGCCGAGACCGCAAAAATGGTGGTTTCTGCATTCTCTGTACCAATTTGAGGTCATATGGTGCTCGCTTCTCATCCACTGAACTGCTCGAGTCGAGAGTACGTGACTGAGACACAGAACGATGACTGGAACGACTCTCCGTCCTTTTCATACGTCGACTGCGCACCCAAGGCTCATACCAGGTCGCTTTTCGTCTGTCAATATCAAATTCTACCTTGGCAAGGATGGGTACGATCGAATGTGAGTTCAAACCGGGTAGCTCGATACTGGGAGGTCCGTGATCTGACGAACGAGAAGTATCAGGAGTATTTGGCTCTGAATGGGACGAGGCACCCGCGGACTTTTCGTGAGAGCGGCTATCTGAGACAAATGAACCGGTTGAGGTGGAAGGGGTGATGGGGCGCGCGAGGGGGCGCGGCTGCTCAGCTCGGGTTGGAGTAACCAAAGGGCGCAATGACTGCGACGGACCGACGGGCTCTACTGTAAGGCCCAGGCCGAAAGGGTTTGGGGTCCCACTTCGAGATAAGGCGATGACCTCATCTCGTTCCGCACGAAGCACTCTTGCCCATATGTGTTTCCATATCTCCTCCGAGAGCCTTGGGCCTGGCTCACCTCCGCCGGGGTCGCAGGTTGGAGAAGCAAAAGGCAGAGGACTGTTCTGCCTGCTCTGGGCTGAGGGGGTCACGAGGTAAAGGACGATTCCCATCGTGCTGGGTAAAGCATATTCCCTTGCGATAAGGAGCAGCTGCGCTTGGAGGGTGGACTGCAGTGCCACGAGGGTTCCGCGGCGGAACTGGGTATGATACCCAGACGCGGTCGATGGGGGAGGGGCGAGCTCGGTGACGTCGGAGTTGTCGTCCTCATGAGGGAGGTGCACTGGGGGTATTACGTGCAACAAGTACTTGGATTGAACTGGAGATGGACCGTTGAGGACGGTTGCACTGGATGGTGTCGCGGAGCGGCAGGGGAGGGTGTTTGGAGGCGATGGCGAAACGCCGAGACGAGGATGGGAAGAAGAAATTAACGAGGCAGACAAGACCGATATCGCGGGCAGGGGCGTGGATACACCCAGCGCATTGGCGAGCATTGCGAGTCGATGGGGTGGAAGCGGTGAGCGTGGCGGAGCCCACCCCGGTCTCGGGCCTTGGCTCTGGGGGGACGCGGAGCCAGTAGAGATTCGATGTGATTGCATGGCAGGTCGCAAAAAAGACTCGGCGGTGCGGAACCAGGAGACGAGCCGCGCTGAACCTGGGGGACG
>JBBPNQ010000516.1:0-15535 GCA_038090975.1 Boletellus pseudochrysenteroides
TGGCTGCTATTCTATCAATTCTCATCCAAATCACTTGATTCATGGACCAATAGAAAGCCAAGCGTACATACGTCATTCCATACACTTGTGGTTTAGGGCTAGGGTTAGGGGTTATTGCATTTAGTTGTAACTAATGTAAAACATGCAAACATGCGGACAGTTTTTTGAGCCACTGTATGCACATAGGGTAGGATTGGTAAGTGTATATCTTTTGATATACGCAGTAGAAAATTCTGAAATTTTGAGGGTATGTAGATGGGATTAATGGCTATCCAGCTATAGTAGTATAATACCTCTCTTTCTATTGAAAGAGGTATAACTTGGTCTTTCTATCATGGACTTGCAAGAAAACATTTTCATACAGGTCACTGTGCATCGGATTGATGAACCAAACATGGTTCCTTGATGGGCAGTGCCACTTGAGAAATGACACCAGATACCACTTTTGTCATCTCTGTACTCAGCATGTGAGCTAGATTACCACTGATGGAGCTGGTCGTGTGTGCTGTATCTTCATATGCCTTCTCTCAGACCTTCTGCTCATGCTCCTTCTTCTCATGCTCTTCCCACTCATGTTTCTCTTGTTGACACTTTCAATCCACTGATTCCACCTTCTACTTTTGAGTGCAAGGTTCTGTCACCTTCATTTCTTCTGTGATGATGATATCCAACAGGGCCTTGACCTGGCTTTCCCTTGCCTTGGACAGGCAAGTGATAGCATAGGTCTGAACAGACAAGTCAGTTAAATGAACATGCACAAGAAGTAGCTACATACCAGGGCTTGCTTCCACTTGACTAACCACTTCTCCTGCACCTCCTCTAACCCTTCCTTGTTATCTGGCATGACTTTGATTACAGTCCAGATGAGTTCACTTGTGGCTTTCAAGTCCTTCTTTGTAAGGGTGCATGGATCATCAGCAGGGAGGGGAGTGTTGAATGTGAGGACATCTGTGACAGAGAACATGATGAGCAGTGGAAAGGAAAGTTGGAGTGGATGGAATAAAGAAGAAGAAAAGAAAAAGGGAGTTGGATTTAGGCAAAGATGTTCCATTGTTCTTCAATTGCAGTCATGAATATCACATGGCCATCATGTGACTGACTGGAGACAGTTGAAATTCAAGTTCCTCACAGGTGTAGAGAGCCAATGCTCCCTACAGTTATAGGTTGTCTCTCCATGGTTTTTTCCAGGTACTGTGTTGTGCATCTGTTTCACAAGAGTCTTGAATCTGAATCTGTCCAAGTCCACCTGAGGTGAACCACTTCTATCTGTATATATCAGTCCTTTTATTTTGAATCTGTATTATTCTATCTGGACCAGGTTCACCAGATTGGCTGACAATTCCTTCATTTCTTCATCTCCATTGAAACCTTCTTTAATTTGCTTGCCTCTTTTTTTAACACCTTTGAACTCTATTTGAGCCTCAATTAGAATGAGAATTTGGTGGTGCTTCTTAACATAGAACAAGTTTGACATTTTGATAGTTACTAAGTCCTGGGAATGCCTGGACTATAAAACTTGTTGCATAGAGATCGGAGAATATTATCTTGTGCACTTGGCCTTGATCAATTGTCGTCATCATTATCATCATTGTCATTGTCATCATCATTGTCCATCACTTATTCATCTTGTATTTGTTGTCCTGTCACTCTCGCTTGTCATCTGATCCAGTTTTTGAACACCTGGATTGTTTTCTTTTGTTCTGGACTTGTATTTCCATCCAGATTCATTTGGACATTATCCCTTGCTGAGGTCTGCAACAGCAAACCCTCCCTCACTCATGCCCTACTTACAGAATCCCTAGGACAAGTGATACTTGCCCGCTTTCCCTCTTGTCACCTAGACAAAACACACTTAGATTTCTATACTGCAAAGGTTATGATAGGGGCTTTAGAGGCACTCATAACAAGACTTGAGAGGTTGTGTTGTTCAAGATTGTGTTGATGAGGATAGAGCTAGAAACACAATTGAGGCAGACCATATGGACCAGGAAATTCTGAGTCTGAATTACATCTGTACTAGTAAGTTAATGGTAGTACTTCAAAGAATGTACATGTTTGGCCTTAGATCACTTCAGATGGCCACATGTCCTGCAAAAAATGTTTGTTTTCTTTCATCCCTTATCCAAAAACATGGAAATGGTGACTTATGTCACCTGTAACAACTTAATTCACTTAGCAGCCTCACAGAAGCAAATTAAGGAGAAAAAGTTTAATTAAGGGACTTGTTAATTTGCTGATGTGCTAGGTGGTGCTAAGTCAGTCACTAGGTCATGCTTAATCATGCTAGACTCTGCTAGACCCACTAGCCTATGCACTTTTCCTGATGCAGCTTATAGCTCCAGCTCCTATAAGTACTTGATGCATCCTAAGATGTAATGCTAGGTATTGCCCACACTACCATTGAAACAACCAAAGCTAACTGGACTAGCTCTAGCTGTCTAAGACAGTAGTATTGAGTCAAGGAGTCAAGGAGGTGCTCTGGTGGGCTCTCCAAGAGGACAAGACTGCAGCTGTAAGGCACAGGTGTCCCCCTTTATATACTCTACAGGATAGCGCATGGACCAAGCAGTGCATGTGAGTACAACTACTACGTATAGTAAGAGTCTGAAGGGAGCGCATGTACAGTAAGTGGCTATGAGTAAGAATGAAGCATGTGATAGACAGAGATGAAAGGCATGCAGCATAGGAAGCAAGGGCATAGGGCATGAGGAGACATGAGGCGAGTCATGAGGTGATGCATGAGGCAAAGGCAGTGGCATAGCCATGCACAGCACAGAGATTAATAGCATGAGGTATACCATGAGGTATGACATTGTAATGATGTCATGGTCTAGACTGAGTCATGTGATAAGGGTCTGGACATGGGTCACGTGATGTGTCATGTGATAAGTCTCATGACACAAAAAAGAGCGTGGAGTGACAAGTCAAGTGACATGTCTTGTGAGTGTAGTCTTAGCATTAGAAATGTAGGAAAAATAGGGGCCTTTGAGTAGCAATCATAACATTACCCCCCTCCTAGAGATCGACTTCCAGGCGATTAAAGGGTCATTTGTGAGGAGGTATCTTGATGATCGGTTAACCAAAGTCAGTGAAAGAGGCAAGGAAATCTGCTTGTGCAAGACAAATATGGTGTGGAGCTGATGGATGAAGGCGATGAAAGTCTTTTATGGCAAGGGAAGAACCAGTAAGATTACTAAGAGGTTTCCATGTTCAGTCTTCATCAGTATAGCCTTTCCAATGCACGAGGTATTCAAGGTGTCAGTGTTTGAAATGAGAGTCAACTATGTAGTCGACTTCATATTCAACATCTCAATCTTTGGTAACATTCACAGGTCCAGGACAGAAGCTAGGCTGACTGTTAAGGTGCTCCTTGTAAGGATGGACTCTGGAAATGTTAACAACAGGATGAATGTGTATAGAGTGTGGGAGACAGAGTTTAGCTGTGTTTTCCCCAACAAGCTGAATGATTTCATACGGTCCAAGCCATCATTCAGATAACTTGCAAAAAGCTCGAGTTAAGTGAAGGTTATTTGTAGAAAGCCAAACTTTATTTCCAACAGAGTAATATGGAGAAGCAGAACAATGTTTATCTGCTTGTGCTTTCATATGAGCCTGAGCTTTAGCAAGAGATTCTTTAGTCTGAGCAAGGGTTTTCTGCATATCAAGCATGAATTGATCAGCAGAGGGTGCATTAGAACTACGAGGTTCAAAACCCATGCAAGGAGTGTAAGACCGTGTGATTTCAAAAGGAGACTTTTGAGTGGAAGCTTGTTTCTTGGTGTTATAGGAGAATTGTGCAATAGGTAACCAATCTACCCATTTAGTCTGTTGTTCAGATGTGAAGAGATGAAGATATTGTTGAAGATCTTGATTCATGCATTCAGTTTGTCCATCTGTTTGTAGATGAAATGCAGTCAACATCTTAGAATGAATACCAAGTTGTTTGCACAACTCTTGCATAACTTGCAAAGCAAATTGAGGGCCTCTATCAGAGACAATACTCTGAGGTAACCCATGTATTTTCCAAACATTGGATAAGAATAGATGAGCAGTATCCATTGTGGTGACTGTTTTGTTGCAAGGGATGAACTCGACTTCTTTTGAGAAGCGATCAACAACAACAAGAATAGAATCAGAGCCATTGGAAAGCAGGAGATCTGTGGTGAAGTCCATGGAGATTTCTGTCCAAGGAGCTTTCCAGATGGAGCTTGATTAGGTCCTTTGAAGTGTTGACAATGATCACAGTGGGAAACATAATCTTTAGTGAATGTGGACATGCCAGGCCACATGTAAGATAATTGGAGAAGATCTAAGGTTTTATCAAAACCAGGATGACCAGCAATAGGTGTGTCATGATGGAGACATAAGAGTTCCATTCTAAGGTCTGGATCATCAGGAACATAGATCTTTCCAGTAGAATCATGGAGTAGAAGATCATCAGCAGATTCAATGCCATGAAGTTCTTTGAGACGTGAGACATCTGATTCCATAAGTTTAGATGTGGCAAGATGAATCTTATCATGTAAGATGTTGGAGTCAGTAGAGAGGAGAACTGTTTCATGAGTGGCAATCTTCGAGGATGGAATGACGAGAACTTTTTGTTATTGGTTCCCATACCAATTGCATGATCTTCTCGGTGAGAAAGGGCATCAGCTTTACCCATAGAAGTACCAGGTTTATGAATCCATTTGAAATTGAAATGAGTCAAGTATTGTGCCCATCAGGCTTGACAATGATTTAGGTCTTGTCTTTTCATGAACCATTGAAGGTTTGCATGATCATTCCAAATTTCAAATTCATGGTGAGTACCTTCTAGGTAATGATGCCATTGTTCTAGACTTCAGATGACAGAGAGCAATTCTTTATCAGAAACTGGATAGTTGCATTCTTCTGGAGTCATAGAATGAGACGAAAAGGCAACAGGATGCCATTTGTCATCTTGTTCTATAGATAACACTGCACTGGTGGCAAAGTCAGAAGCACCCGTTTCGAGGCAGAAGCGATGATCAATGTCAGGATAAGCAAGGATAGGGGCAGTGGTGAAATGATTCTTAAAGTCAGAGAAGGCGTTCTGTTGTCTTTCAGACCATGTGAAAGGAATATCCTTTCAGGTAAGATCTGTCAAGGGACAAGCTATCTGAGCATAGTCCTTGATGAATCTTCAATAGAAGTTTGTGAGACCAAGAAAAGATCTGACACCTTTGACATTTGTGGGAGCAGGCCAATTTTGGATGGCTTTGACCTTTGAATTATCCATCTTGATCCCATCATGAGAAACAATCATGCCAAGGAATTCTACTTTTTGAACATGGAAGGTGCACTTTTCTGGTTTTGCAAATAAATCATGTTCTTCAAGACAATGGAGGACTTCTTTGACTATTCTGTCATGATCTTTGAGATCAGGAGATTTTGTAAAAATCATGATGTCATTGATGTAGATGATGACAATGTTATCCATGTCAGCAAAGATCTCATTCATCATGGTTTGAAATGTGGCAGGGAAATTGCATAGACCAAAGAACATAACCATGGGTTCAAAAGAACCTTGGTGGCAGACGAAGGCAGCTTTCCATTTGTCATCTTCTTTGATGTGGATATTGTTATATCCCCAGTGAAGATCTATCTTGGTAAACCATTTTGAACCTTTGAGCTTGTCTACAAGCTGTGAGATCAAAGGAAGAGGATAGTTGTTCTTAACTGTGTGCTTGTTGAGATATTGATAATCCTGTACCATTTGTTTATGACCATTTTTCCTTGAAACAAAGAATACAGGAGATGTCTGTTCAGATTTGGAAGGATAAATGTAACCTCTCTCTAATTGGTCATTGATGAAGTCAGAAACTTCTTTCTGTTTGTTGGTAGACAGAGGTATTAGACGACCTTTTTTTGGAACGAAGGTATCTTTAAGATCAATTGCATGATCCCAGGGTTTCTTAACAGGCATACATTCGGATTCTTTCTTCGAGAAGACCTTCAAGTATTTATGGTATTCTCTAGGAATGAGATCCTCGGGTTTAGGATTGGGTTTAGATGAAGGTGTCATGGCTATCTTGATTCGGTGATAATGATGTAAAGCATCATGTTTATCAGATTCAATCTGGCAAGCAAATGCAGGTTTGCCACAAAGAGAATTACATAACCAGGAACATCTAGCCATGTGGACTTTTCCAGTAGACCAGTCTATTTCTAGATTATGGTTCTTGAGCCACATATAACTGAGTATCATCTGATTCTTTCCAAGATCAGTGACTTCAGCGATTGTACATTCTCAGTGTCCTTGAAAATCAAGAATAACTTCGGCTTGATGCATGATAGAACCAGCGGAGTTGGTAGTACCATCAGCATTGTAAACTGGAACTGGTTTAGCTAAGGCTATGAGGGGAAGTTTATTCTTGTTTGCAAAGGTGTGATCAATAAATATAGTATTGGCTCCACTATCAAGAAGCACAGAAGCTTTAATAAAGCGATTATGGTGGCATGTGGGAGCAATGGAAATGGGGAGAACTATCTCATGAGTATGAACAGATCTGATCTGAACATGTTCTGGGATTCCTATGGAGGCAACAGAAGAAGGTGTGTGAACAGAATCAAGCACCAGAATGAAGCCCCGGCTGAGCTTCTGTTCAACAGAAGACCCTGTTTGGCTATAATTTAGATTGGAAGAGGAGTCACTAGAAAGGGAACAAGATGAAGTGTTGGCAACTTGAACACCCAGATGATTCAGGTCGCTTTGGCTTTTTCTGTTACGAAAGCATCTCTTAGCCCCTATCGTAACCTTCGCGGACATCCTATCAATGTATCTATCTTATCTTTTGGACTTAGAACTTTTCTTCGACGACTAGCACGTGACCGGTCACATGACCTGGTCTGGGCCTATGATGTCATTATGACATCACGCCTTGCTCCTTTAATCTCTGTTCCTTCTCTTCCATTCTAAACATAGCCACGCATAGCCCCATTAATCTCCGCTGTAGTCTAGAACGTTCTAACCTATGTGCGCACGGACCACTACCACGATATGTACAAACACCTGTAAAGTATATAATCTTGAATTCCATCGCCCCAAGAACTCTAGTCAAGTTCTTGTGGGAATTCCCCCTAGATCTCTTGCCTCCCTTTCCTCACAAGTGCTACATCGGTGACCCTAGTCCTGTATAGGATCTAGCGGTTGCTTACATAGAACTTGACTACCCCTTTTGACTACCGTCACCGACACCCCCTCTCCACCTCATTACATCTTTGCCCACGCCCCCCAGCGGTAAGGGGAACCATATAGCCAGACCCGAGGCTTAACGGGAATTACTATACCAACCCCTCCCACCTTTTTACGTATACCTTGGCCCTATAGCCATGCAGGTGCGAAGCCTTAGGCTTAGCACAAAGGGTCACCTCGAGAGGTGTTAAAGCGGCTGATCCCCGCCCTCTACGATAGTTCTCCTTCCTTTGGGAATACGTTCCCGCGTCCTCGTGAGGCGCATTTTCTCTTTACAAAGTAGTCTTCCCTTGTGGTCAGCGCAAGAGTGGTACTGTGCCCGCCGCCCACAAGCGATACATACATATCCAAGTCGGGAAGGCTTTTGACCCGATTGGATCTTCACTGGAGTGATTTCGATCCTTGCGAAGTACTATACTACGGATGATCCCAACAAAGAAAGAATCCTCCTCTCCTCCTCCTGCCCTTGAATTTGATCTGAACGACACAGTTCTGATCAAAATAGAACAAGAGGACTTCCCCCTTGAGTTCTTCAATTTCCTACAAGCCGGTTTTAGAAATATCGGCAACACTCCCGACCCAGACGACCTTTATGTGGAACACCACGAATACATCGACCAAGACTCAAGGAGGTATGCGCACCTCGTCCCACCACCCCTAAGACCACAGCCTCCGCCGGCACAACCGGCCCGAGGCCTCCAAAGAGTACGAAATGTTTCACTTGAATCGGTCTCCGAGTTACTCCTCGGAAATCAGCGACACAAGCTTCACGTCAGAAAACAAAAGAATGGACCTGGACCCGACTTATACTGGGTATGGAGGAACGAGTGCGCCGCCCGCGCAGCCACCAACCAGAGCAGCGCCCAGTCTCGACGTCGCCGGGCTGCTTGCCACAATTAATGCCCTCCAAGGGCAACTGGCCCAGCTGCAGGCCACACAACAACAACAGCAGCAGCAAGGGACGGTCACTACCACCATGTCAAAGAAGGTAGAAAGAGTGCTGGACCCCGGCAAATTCGACGGTAGCTACCGGGACTTCAAGTCCTGGTGGCAAAATTTGAGACTATATTTGGACGCGAACGCCGAGGCGTTCAAAATGGACAAAGACAAGGCCATCGCGGTCTTCACCAGAATCGGACCCAAGTTGGGGGAAGCCGACAAAAATCACGCAGGTCAATGGGCTCGTGTACAAATAAAGAAATACCTCGGAGGGTCCCAGTTCAGGTGGCCCGACGAATTAGAAATCGCAGGAATGTTGAAAGAAAGGTTTATGACAGCCAACAAGGCCGATCTCGCTAAACAGCGCCTGGAGCGCTGCTTCATGAAAGGGGACGAAAAGGTCCAGACCTTCCTCACGCGCTGGCTCGCGTGTTATCAAGAAGCCGGAGTGACAGACTCAGAAGGGATCCGCCTCCTCAAAAGGAACACCGCCGAGCCAATCATGCGGCAAATATACTTGAACGGGCGACGAAGGACCACGGTGATCTCCTACATTGAGGAGATTACCAAAGTCGGCAATTCCATGGAGGCTTTCCGCCTCGCAAGAACCAGGTACGCCCCTCTGGCCCGAGACACCCTCTCAGGGTCAAGAACATTCGGAGGCCGAGGGGAACCCATGGACATAAGCGCGGTTGGCCACGGTAAGCCGAAATGCTTCAACTGTGGGAAGGAAGGGCACCAGGCTAAGTGAGATGGTAGATGGACCTGCCCTGTCCCAAAGAAAGAATGCACCGAATGCCACTTCCTTGGGGGAGGGCATACAAGAAGGTGCTCAAGATATATTCCGCTACGCACAATGGAGGATCGGCCAGGATCTCCAGTTGAAGAAGGCGGCTGGAGCCCGCAGAACAGTGACGGATCATCTCAAATGGTCCAGCAAATGAATTTCGACGAGATGAAGGCATATTTTTACGATATGCAAATTAACGAGATGAAGAAGCAGGGAAAAGAGTTCAGAGCTTGAACAAACCGGGTGTTCAAGTTCCCAAGGACAATGGTAGTGCAAGAAGTTCCGGCAAGACGTCTGCTGCTGTAAGCGCAGAGATTGCCAGAAAACAAGGAAAGGACAAAATAGGACATAGTAGTACGAGTAGTTCCTACAACCGTTTTGCAGCTTTTAGTGTGAAAGTTGAGGAAGAACAATCTAGCGATATAGATAGCCCTATTACATCTACCGAAACGGGGTCCCTAAATGGGCTCGGTGCACGGGAATGCACACTTAATTCCATTTTAACAAATAAAGAAGGTACTACCAAGAAAATCCCGGGATGGATCTGCATAAGGTCCTTCAATATCAAAAACGAGGTACTGGTAGACATCAACGTCTGTCCAGTCACAAACAAGGAAAAGAGAACGCCCTGCAAGGCCCTGCTAGACAGCAGAGCAAACGGGGTGTTTGTTGACCAAAAGTGGGTAACAACCAAGAAACTGCCCATTTCAAAAATAGAAAGGCCGCTTTATGTGTACAACGTAGACGGGACCCAGAATTCTGCCGGAACCATCACCCATAAGGCAGAATTAATCATCAAATACCAAGGACATTGGGAACGTGTAACCGCCGAAGTCACCAATCTGGGAAGGAATGATCTCATCCTAGGACACACGTGGCTCCAAAAGCACAATCCCGAGATAGACTGGAGTACGGGCTCGGTAAGGATGACCAGATGCCCTAAAACATGTTATCTCCTCTCCGAAAGGCCTACGTCCCTATGGACCCTTGAGGAGCAGGAATTGCACAACGCGCCCTATGCTTACGCTAAGATAAAGGCGCTAGAAAGGAAGCAACCGACAGCAGACTTACCCTTGGAAGAACAGATTCCCAAGGAATACCACGAATTCTTAGAAGTATTCTCAAAGAAGGTCTCCGAACGCCTCCCTTCGAGGAAGCCCTGGGACCACTGCATAGATCTAAAGGAAGGGTTCGTGCCCAAAAAGGGAAGGGTATTTCCCCTATCGGTTGAAGAGCAAAAGGAGGTGTCCGAATTTGTGGACGAGCAACTACGAAAAGGCTACATCCGGCCCTCCAAATCACCCCAAATGTCACCAGTATTCTTCGTACCCAAAAAGGACGGCAAGAAGCGCATGGTGCAAGACTACCATTACCTGAATGAGTGGACAGTCAAGAATAATTATCCTCTCCCGTTGATCTCCCAACTGGTGGACAAAGTAAAAGGGTCCACGTGGTTTACCAAGATCAACCTCCGATGGGGATACAATAACATAAGGGTCAGGGAAGGCGACGAATGGAAGGGAGCGTTCGTCTGCCACCGTGGAAGCTTCGAACCCACGGTAATGTTCTTTGGGCAGTGCAACTCCCCTGCCACGTTCCAAACTATGATGAACGAGATCTACACCGATATGGACGCATGCGTAGTCATATACATCGATGACATCATGGTCTTCACGTCAGGAACTCGCGAAGAGCATATAGAAGTAGTGAAAGAAGTACTCCAACGATTACGAGAAAATGACCTGTTCGCCAAGCCAGAAAAATGTTCCTTCTTCGCCAAAGAAGTCGAATTCCTGGGAATGATCGTGTCCCAAGAAGGGATTAAGATGGAACAAGACAAGGTAAAGGCCATCCTACAGTGGCCTACGCCACATAACGTCAAAGGAGTACGAAGCTTCCTGGGACTGGCAAACTTCTATCAGAGATTCATCCAAGATTTCTCCAAAATAAGTTGCCCCCTCAACGATCTGACCAAGAAGGACCAACCATGGGTGTGGTCCGAAAAGGAGAACACCGCCTTTGAGCACCTGAAACAGAGGTTTACAACAGCCCCGGTTCTAGCATACCCGGATAATGACCAGTGCTTTCGCCTGGAAACCGATGCCTTGGACTTTGCCACAGGCGGCGTCCTATCAATAGAAAGGGAAGGGAAATGGCACCCGGTGGCCTTCTCTTCTCACGCCATGACACCGGAACAACAGAATTACCCCATCGCAGACAAGGAAATGCTGGCAATCATCCTTGCACTCGAGCAGTGGTGCCACTACCTCAAAGGGGCTAAATTCCAATTCAAAATCTGGACGGACCATGCAAACCTCCAATACTTTATGGTAAAGCAAGATCTGAATCGGAGGCAGGCCCAATGGGCCCAGTACTTGTCCCGATTTGATTACCTATTGGTAAAAAAACCAGGGATGTCCATGGGAAAGGCAGACGTCCTCTCACGCCGAGAAGACCATGCTATCGGCATTGAGCAGGACAATGCGCAGGTTCAGATTCTTCCAGCCGAAAGAATCCAAGGGGTGGAACTGACACGCGTCCATGGCGGCGAAGAGAAGATCTTGAAGCATGTCAAAGAAGCCCAAAAGGAAAAACCCTCCCACGGGACCACGCTCGACGCAAATGGCCTAGAGCGAAAAGAAGATAGGATCGTGGTACCCAACGTTGACACGTTACATCAGGACATCATCACCTAATACCACGATTCACCAGTAATAGGTCATGCCAGTAATGAGAAGACCCTGGAACACGTACGACGATACTACACATGGCCAGGGATGACCAAACAAATCGAGGAGTACACGGTGTGGTGCGACCACTGCGCTAGAATGAAGCCCTCGAATAAGGCACCCCTGGGCTTACTACAGCCCCTTCCCATACCTCAGGGTCCCTGGGAAGATATCTCTGCAGATTTCATCACGGACTTTCCCACCGTAGACGGCAAGGACTCCATTTTAGTGGTGGTAGATCGATTCTCCAAATCGGTTGAGATTATCCCCACAACTAAAACCGTGACGGCCTTGGGAATGGCCCAACTATATCGGGACAACGTATGGAAGCACCACGGGCTTCCTAAGACAATAGTATCAGACCACGGCCCACAGTTTGCCGCAGATGTTACGAACGCACTCCTACGAGCCCCTATCATAACCTTCGCGGACATCTTATCTCAGCATCCATCTAATCTTTTGGACTTAGACACTTTTTCGACGACTATCACATGGCTGGTCACGTGACCTGGTCTAGGCCTATGATGTCACTATGACATCACGCCTCACTCTTTTAATCTCCGTTCCTTCTCTTCCATCACACATAGCCACGCACAGCCCCATTAATCTCTGCTATAGTCTAGAACGTTCTAGCCTATACGCACACGGACCAGTAGCACAACATGTACAAATACCAATGTAGTATATAGTCTTGCAATGCAACGCCCCAAGAACTCTAGTCAAGTTCTTGTGGGAATTCCCCCTTGATCCACTTAACTCCCTTTCCTCCCAAGCTTCTATGGTCGGTGGCCCTAGTCCCGTACGGGATTAAGCGGTCGCTTACAGCGGTCAAACTCCGGTTGCCTTCTTCCATGAAGATTCATCCCGTAATTAATATTTCACAAATCAAACCCTATCGGGAGACATTGCCGGGACAACCCCTTGTCGCCCCTGGCCCTCTCGTCATTACGGATGAAGGGGATAGCGAGTACGAAGTCGATTATTTAGTCGACTTGTGCCTTAAACAGAATGGGGTGGAGTTCCTGGTTCACTGGAAGGGGTACAATGACTCCGACCGTACGTGGGAACCAGAATCTAATTTATCCCACGCAAAAGAAGCAATAACGGACTTCTACGCTTCTCATCCCTCGGCTCCTCGGCGTTTACGTATGACGACCGAAGCCTTCTACTCATTATTTAACTCCTATGAACCAATGCCCACGGAACGCGATGTCTTCTCTCGCCTGGAAGTCGAGCCTTAGACAGGGGGTGGTGTTACGAACGCACCTCTTAGCCCCTATCGTAACCTTCGCGGACATCCTATCAATGTATCTATCTTATCTTTTGGACTTAGAACTTTTCTTCGACAACTAGCATGTGACCGGTCACGTGACCTGGTCTAGGCCTATGATGTCGTTATGACATCACGCCTCGCTCCTTTAATCTCTGTTCCTTCTCTTCCATTCTAAACATAGCCACACATAGCCCCATTAATCTCTGCCGTAGTCTAGAATGTTCTAGCCTATGCACGCATGGACCACTACCACAATATGTACAAACACCTGTAAAGTATATAATCTTGAATTCCATCGCCCCAAGAACTCTAGTCAAGTTCTTGTGGGAATTCCCCCTAGATCTCTTGCCTCCCTTTCCTCACAAGTGCTACGTCAGTGACCCTAGTCCTGTATAGGATCTAGCGGTTGCTTACATTTTCCTTATTGGAAGGAACAAGAGCAGAAGAAGAAGAAGAGGAACCATGTTTTTGGCAAGCCTGTTCAGCTTCTTTCATATTATAAATCATTCCTTGAACATAGTGGGCACCACCATCATTGGCGGAGTCCAAGCTACAGTAAGTTCATCAAGAGATTGGATCTTTCGATGAAAATGAGAACAAGAGGGCTTGCGATCACCACAAGACCAGTGACATTCATGGCAACATGTTGATGGCTTAGTGCAGTTCTTGGCAATGTGACCAGAGGAACCACAGGTGTAACATCCAGCCAGTGGACATTTACGGGAAGAAGATGGTTTCTTCAAGATGGCATCAATGTCCATGGCATTAGGGTCTTTGTGAGATTGGTGTCAGAAAGGGGATGGTTCAAACTGGACAAAAGTGGAAGGCTTATTCGGGAAGCACTGTGTTTCAAAGATTTGTCCAACTTCAAGAATGGAGTCAAGATATTCTGTCAGGTTACAAGATTGTTCTCCACAGCAAACAATCTTGTTTTGGATCTTGAGAAGAATGTTGCCTTCGAGGATATAGGCAGTGTGAGAATCTTCGATAGCAGCTTCTTTGTAAAGCTTCTTGAATTCTTCAATGAAGTTGAAGACTCAGACTTTGTTGTACTGTTTGAGCTTCTGCAGCTTTCGTAATGCCCAGTCAGGCTTGGCAACAGGGTGGAAGTGTTCCTTGAGATCTTTCTCTAAGGTTGCCCATTTATAGTCACATCCTTGTTGCTGTTATGAACGCACTCCTTAGCCCCTATCGTAACCTTCACGGACACCTTATCTTTGTGTCTATCCTATCTTTTGGACTTAGAACAATTCTTCAACGACTATCACGTGACCATCACATGACCAGTCTAGGCCTATGATGTCACTATGACATCATGCCTCATTCTTTTAATCACCACTCTCTTCTCTTCCATTATGCATAGCCTCACATAGCCACATTAATCTCCGCTATAGTCTAGAACATTCTAGCCCATATGCACACGGACCATTACCACAATATGTACAAACACCTGTATAGTATATAATCTTGAATCCCATCGCCCCAAGAACTCTAGTCAAGTTCTTGTGGGATTTCCCACTAGTCTTCTTGTCCCTTTTCCTCACAAGTCTCTTCATTGGTGACCCTAGTCCTGTACAGGATCTAGCGGTCGCTTACAGTTGCAAGTGGGTGGATGCAAAGATACTGGCACAAGAACCAGTCATGCATGAGAGTATGGCAACAACAGCATCATAAGATTTGGGAATAATGGAGTCCTGATTGACTGAAAGCCAAACAGTGATCTTTTCCCACCATTCATCAAATTTCTTGATTTCGCCATTAAAGTTACCAGGATCTACAAAGACTTCAATTTTCTTCAAGATTTTGGTAGTGATGGAAGAGGAACCAGGCAAGGTGGCAGCTAGAATCTGCACATTGACTTCTTCAAGATCGTCACTCACTTTCTTTAGATCTTGGGTAAGCTTGGCTATGTTTCCAGACAAAAACCCAAACTGAGTAGAAATGATAGCAAGATGTTGGGTAGGATCTTTTTCATCAAGAAGTTGATCAAGAAAAGCAGAAGAGGAAAAGGTAGAGGGAGATGGATCTGCCATATTGAAAGAAGAACTAAGAAAATAAGACTAAGCGTCGATTTCTTCTTCAGTAATAGTAGATAAAGGTTCGGTAAAGAACCACTTGGGAATCTCTGGAAAAGAAGTGGTAGCTCGTTCTCTATGGAGCTGTTCTCTGCAATGAATCCTATTGGCTATCTCATAAGGATCAAAAGAAATGCCTTGAGGGTGGCAATGAAGAATATCTCTTTTGTACTCAAGTGCGGTGTACTCTTGCTGGTAGGTGATGCTGCAAGTGACTCTATCAAGGGCCACGAGTCTGTCTTCTTGACCAATAATGTATCACTGATGTTGGTCACTGAAGACTTGATCAATGATTCTTGTGAGGATGGGTTCAGAAATGAGATCTGTGGCAAGATCAGCAAACTCCGGGTGGTGGATGAAGTGATAGAAGCTGAGGGTATCAAAGGAAAGTACAGTGGCTCAAAAAACTGTCCGCATGTTTGCATGTTTTACATTAGTTACAACTAAACACAATAACCCCTAACCCTAGCCCTAAACCATAAGTGTATGGAATGACGTATGTACGCTTGGCTTTCT
>JBBPNQ010000517.1:0-15535 GCA_038090975.1 Boletellus pseudochrysenteroides
GGATCCATCCCAGGGCGCTGCCAGCAGCTCGGCGCCGTCCATGTCCGACGCGGCTGCACCCCCACCCCCACCGCGTCCCACGTTCCCCTCGCCTGCGAGAGACAAGTGGGAGAATCAAAAGCGGATGGATGGGGTGCAGAATGACGCCATCGACAAAATCATGGACATGACCGGTCTCGAACAAGTCAAGGAGCAAATCTTGCGGGTCAAAGGCAGCCTTGACACGATGCATCGTCAGGGCGTGCCTATCGACAAGGAGCGTATCAATCTTGCTTTACTCGGGAACCCGGGGACAGGTGCGGCGCGTTGTGACACATGGAGAAGAAAGGTATTGACGCCACGTTCTAGGAAAAACGACGATTGCGAGGCTGTATGCGCAGTTCCTCGAGTCCATCAAGGCGCTGCCAGGGAATGCGTTCCTGGAGACGACGGGCTCCAAACTCTCCTTCGAAGGCGTGCAAGGCGCGCAACAGTTAATCGACGACGCGTTGAAGGCTGGCGGCGGCGCCATCTTCATTGACGAGGCCTATCAGCTTGTGAGCGAGCACGATCTGTCCGGCCGACAAGTCCTCGACTTCCTACTCGCGGAGATGGAAAACAGGGTGGGCACGCTCGTGTTCATCATCGCCGGGTATAGCAAGCAGATGGAGAAATTCTTTGAGCACAACCCGGGCATACCGAGTCGCGTGCCGTATCAGCTCACGTTCGCAGATTATACCGACCAGGAGCTGCTGTCAATGCTGGAGGACCTCGTGTACAAGCGCTACAAGGGCCGGATGAAGGTTGAAGACGGCGTCAATGGGCTGTATGCGTGCATCGCCGTCAAGCGGTTGGGTCGCGGCAGGGGCAGACCGGGCTTTGGGAATGCCCGTGCGTTGCAGAATACGTTTGCCAAAATACGGGAACGCCAAGCGGAGCGAATCGAGAAGCAGCGTCGGGCGGGAGTTCAAGTCGACGACTTCCTCCTCACAAAGGAGGACCTGATCGGACCTGATCCGTCTCAGGTCCTGCCCAACAGCAAACCTTGGGCCAAGTTGCAGGGACTGATCGGGTTGGAGTCTGTCAAGGAGTCTGTGCGCAACCTTTTCGCGCTACTGGAGACAAACTATCAGCGAGAGTTGGCGGAGAAGGAACCGATACAATTCTCTCTCAATAGAGTCTTCCTCGGTTCACCGGGGACGGGGAAGACGTCGGTAGCCAAGTTGTATGGCCAGATTCTCGCAGACCTTGGCATGCTGAGCAATGGCGAAGGTGAGCCAACTCATTCACTTCGTGTCGTACCATTATGGTGCTGAGATTGGTGCCTTGACAGTGGTGGTCAAAAATCCGGCAGACTTTATTGGAGCCCACCTGGGACAGTCGGAGAAGAACACAAAGTCGATTTTGGAGAGTACGCTAGGCAAGGTGCTCGTGATTGACGAGGTTGGTTGTATGCATTGTCTGTGAGCCAACGGAGTTTTTGACGAGCGCCAAGGCGTATATGCTGTATAGTAAGAATACGACAGATCCTTACAAGACCTCGGTCATCGACACGATGGTCGCCGAGATCCAAAGTGTTCCCGGCGAGGATCGGTGTGTGCTTCTGCTTGGATACAAGGACCAGATGGAGGAGATGTTTCAGGTAACTCCTCGTTGTCGTGTAGGTTGTTTGCACCCAACGTGACACAATCATCTACAGAACGTCAACCCTGGGCTTGCTCGACGATTTGCAGTCGAGAACGCGTTCAACTTTGAGGACTTCACGGAACCTCAGCTGATGAAAATCCTGGAATACAAGCTCAAGGACCAGGATTTGTCTGCCACGGACGACGCCAAGGAAGTGGCGCGCGAGCTGCTCAGTCGGATGAAGAACCGCCCTAACTTTGGCAATGCAGGCGAGATCGAAAATCTGTTGGGCCAAGCCAAAGGGCGGTATCAGAAACGGGTGGCGTCCGTGCCTGCCTCTCAACGGATAGATGTCGTGTTCGAGCCTCAGGACATCGATCCCGATTTCGACAGGGGTCAGAACGCGTCTGCAAACCTCGCCAAGATGTTCTCGGATGTCGTGGGTTGCGATGAGGTCATTCAGAAACTTGACGGGTACCAAAAGATTGCCCGGGCGATGAAAGAAAAGGGGCTTGACATGCGTACCCAGATCCCGAGTAACTTTGTGTTCAAGGGACCGCCAGGTGGGTACTTGGCTCGCCGAGGATTCGTAAAGTAGCATTCACGCAAATTAGGCACGGGAAAGACGACGACGGCTCGGAAGCTTGGTCAAGTGTATTACGACATGGGGTTCCTAGCCTCCAAGGAAGTCGTCGAGTGCTCGGCGACCGACTTGGTTGGACAGTACGTCGGGCAAACGGGACCAAAAACAAAAGGAATATTCGAGAAAGCACTCGGCAAGGTACTTTTCATCGACGAGGCTTACCGGCTCAGCGAAGGTCACTTCGCGAAAGAAGCGATGGACGAGATCGTGGGATTGATGACCCACGAGCGCTTCATGAGCAAACTCGTCATTATCCTGGCTGGCTATGACCACCAAATGAACGAGCTGTTGGCGGTCAACCCCGGGCTCTCCAGCCGTTTCTCTGAGGAGATCATCTTCCAGAATATGTCCTCGGAGCAATGTCTCGAGTTGCTCGACAAGGAGCTGCGGAAGAACGGGGTTATCGTCCCTGAACTGAGCGATAAGACCCTCCCAGCCTATGTCGAGATGCAAGATGCCATCGTTCAATTGTCCGCCCTTCCGTCCTGGGGTAATGGACGTGATGTAAAGACACTCGGAAAGAGGTTGACTCAAAAAGCGTTTGCTAACATGGCTAGTGGTGGGACCTCGGAGTCGCTCTCCGCGGCAGAGGCTCTGAGCGTCATAACAGTGATGCTAAAGGAGCAACTGGACCGGCAAAATATAGCCCGCAGTGTACCTGCCTTTAGGTCCATGCCGATGGCAAGCATGAACGGCCCGGCGCCACCGCCTCCTTCCACGTCCACATCGACGAGTCAGGCGACCAAGCCTGCCCCACCACCTCCTCCACCGTCTTCGCCTCCGAGCGAGCCACCTAAGCAATCTGGTTCAAAGAATGTCTTGCGGGAGAACGCCTCGAGTAAGCAACACGCCAAACGCCCTCCGCCGGCAAAAGCACCGACTGAGGATGAACCTCCGAACCGCAAAGTTGCACAGCGAGACGCGGGCGTGTCGGACGCTGTCTGGAATCAACTCCAGGCCGACATCAAGGCCGAGAGAGATGCGAAGAGGAAAGCTGCGGAAGAGGAACGGCGTCTCGAGCGAGAGGTCCAACAGGTCGAGAAGCAGAAGCGCGCTGCGCGGGGACGGGCGGCCGAGCTGGCGCGTGCGATGGCCAAGGCCAAGAACGAGCAGGAGAAGCTTGATATTGAACGTCAGCTTGAAGCGGCGCGCCGTCGTGAGGCCGAGGTGAGAGCGGCGAGGGAACGGGCCGTTGCTGCATTGAAGAAGAAACAGCAGGAGGAAGAGGAAAAGAGACGAAAGGCGAAGGAGATGAAGCAGAAGATCGAGCGCATGGGACGGTGTCCCGTAGGATATGAATGGATCAGACAGGCATCCGGGTATAGATGTGCAGGGGGCTCGCATTTTATCTCGCTTGACGAACTGCCAGGGATATAGCCTTGGTTCCTACGAGAGGGTGCGTTGGTGCGATCTGTGTGTACTTAGGGTTGTCGTACCCCGTCTCTCAAGAACCTCGTAATAATGGTGTCTCATAGCGACGATATATGGCAGTGAGACCCTTGGGAGCTATGGATCGGATTTTTTCATGTACGTTTCCTACTCATCTCGAGGATGCAATTGAGATACGACACTGACAGCGCGTCTATCCTTCCTTTTTAGGTACTGTTTTCACACTTCGCCCACCGCTGTATGAATTTTTTTTGCCTTGTGCACACACCTCAGTCGTTCCACCGTTCGACTGAGTGTTGACTATCTTTAGAGAATTCTCCAGCCTTGAATGTCGACAGAAACAGTTGCTTTAGTGGCAGGTTTAGATTAAGGTATCGGCCGCTGCATTGCGCTCCGACTTGTGAACGACAGATACGACATCGGGTTGAACGATGTTTATGCAAGCTCGAGAGTCTAAGGGAAGATATCACCGGACAGCATCCGGGACGGCGTGCTTGCGTGCCGGTGGCAGACGTGAGCGTTGAACTTTGAACTTCGCGTGGTCGACAGTACGGTCCGGGTGCCACCAGCGTCCCTAGGATGCCTCGATACGAAGACTCCGTGTGTGGCAGGAGCCTCTGCCTGCAGGGTCTACATTACATTCACTCATTAGGATCTACGATTCTGCTGGTGCAATCCGCTGATGATCACTGGCTGTCAGCATTCTGTGAAGGATTTTATGTGGTTTCCGAGTCATTGCGCTTCTGTTGTTATCGAAGGCAACCTATTTCCATTGTCAAACGTTAGAGTTAAACTTTGAAAGGCGGTGTCGGAGTATCAATTGCAGTAGTTAGGTAGAGCTGAGTGTTCCCTGGGTTGGAAAATCAAGACCGCTGTACGGGCATGCAAACTGCTGGTATGACAGACTCATGCTTGCACTCATTAGCTGGTCACTTTTTCAGTAGCACTGCGTTTCGATGCTAAGCAGCGAGTATTTGATGCGTTCATTTAGATTTACTCAACAGGCATGGCAGCTCGCTGATTGGCGCGGTGGTTGAAAATAAGCCACTTTGTGGACATGGGGACCTACAACGCTACCAGAAGTAGTGTGTGGTGTATTTCCCTGGCCGCGCGGCCGCATGGCAGCGGCATTTTATACAGCAAGTTGATATCTTCTCTCCTTCCACTGTGCCATCCCATGGATCGCAAACAACAGCTGAACAAACGCTTTCTAGATATACTCAGCGGGTCTACAGATGTAGAACGCTACAAAGCTCTCTTTCTCGAGGGTCTTTCCCTGCAAGACGATCCAGCCGCCTGCGTCAGCAAAATAGTCGGAAGCAAACATGGGCTTTCTGCAGTGCAGCAGGCTATGCGCCATGATTTGAGCGCAAAATTCATGAATGGGCTTGGGTCCAATGTCATCGGTTATCTTCTCCGTGCCAACGACCTGGGGGATATTCTCCATACTGTCCTTCTCCGCATCCTCGACCCGCCAATCTTTTGGAACAAGTTCTGCGAGGAGTTCGACAAGGGAAATCTGGACAAGGATGCAGAATGTGTATTTGCGCAGCTCCTTGTTCATCTCTTGAGGATGGAAAATAAGGATACTTCCCGCTACCGCGACCGTGCCAAGCAGCCTTCTATTCTAAACAGACTCACCAATTCTAACCACCCCGAGGTCAGGGCCGCTGGCTGTCTCATCAAAGAGATCCTCTCCACGGCCTCTGTCACTTCCGCTGCCTCCACACCAGAAGGTCCTGGAGGTCGTCATGATAACGACTTTATTAATTTCCGCGACATCTCTATAGTCCCCACTGCCGACGAAGCCCAATGCACTAAGAATGCTTTTCTTAGGCACGCAGCATTTCTTGACGATCCCGATGCCAAGGAGACTCGTACTGCAGATTACCTCGACAACACCTTCCGTCTCTTACGAGAAGACATGCTATACGAAATGAAAGATGAACTTCAGCCCATACTTACCAAGAATAGCAAAAAGAGGCAACGAGGAGCCGTTATCGAGGGGTTGTGCATTGTAGGCGTGTATACGGGGCCCGAGGATCGAAAGGCCCGGACTCCACACGGGATCGTGCTCAAATGCGACCAAGACCTCAAGATATTTCATAATGTCAAGGACAATGACCGAACGACCTTCCTCAAGAAGGATTCTCGTGGCTCAAAATTTCTAAGCCATCAATCCTTAGTGTGCCTTATCGCTGATGGTCAGCTACTTACCTTTGGGACCGTCCTACGAGTAGAGGATTTATTGGCCAAGAAACCTCCTTCTGTGGTCGTCCGGGTCCCCGGGGAGGCTAGCTTCACTAAGACACTTTTGAAACTGAAAACGGCGAAAGAAGTCAAGCTCGTTCAGACGAACACCGCCATCTATTCCTTTGAACCAGTACTTAGGGTGCTTCAAACGATGAAACTTGTCCCCTTAGCGGGGGAGATACTGTTTTGGGAGAACGGGACCCCTATCGGCAGCCCGGCAACCACCGTTTCCCAGATCACTATCCCTCTAGCTAGAAATCCGTCAATGGATCTTCAGCCGCTACTCAACACCCCGACTTCGATCAAGCTCGACAATGCACAGGCGACCTCACTACTCTCCGGTCTGAATCAGAGGGTTTCTCTGATACAAGGACCTCCTGGTATGTCAGCTCAGTTACACTACAGAACTCTCAGTAACTGGGTCGGACGCAGGGACTGGAAAGTCATTTATTGGGGCGCTACTCGCCAAGGCCCTACATGACTTCTCTGACCAGACAATTCTTGTGGTCTGCTACACAAACCATGCACTCGATCAGTTCCTTGAGGACCTATTGAAAATCGGCATCCCGGAATCAGGCATCGCGCGTCTGGGAGGACGTGCCAATTCTGCAGTTTCTCAACTTAGTCTGAACAAGCAGGTCAAAGAGAAATACGTCCGCTCAAACGCGGAATGGACCATCATTGATAGTCTGAAGTCAAGAGCAGAGTTTTTGCGCGGAGAGCTGGAGAACAAGTTCAAAGCCTTACTTGCGTCTAACATATCCTTTGAGGATATTCTCACGTACATCGAGTTTGAGGACTCGAGTTACTTGGACGCATTCCGGGTTCCCGAGTCCGAGGACTCGGATGGGATGGTTCGCGTGGGGAGGAACGGAGACGCCATTGACGCCACGTATCTCATCTCTCAGTGGTCTCGAGGGCGGGATGCTGGGATGTTCAAACAGGAGCCTCATATTCAGAATGCCACAGAAATATGGACCACGCCCAACGCGCTGCGCCAGCAGAAGTTGACGGATTGGCAGTTGGCGATCTGCCGGAGCGTGGTCGACGATATCTGGAAGCTGGCAAGGGACTATGATGAATGCCAAGATGAGCTTTCGCGCAAGTTTAACGAGTCCAGCATAGCATTACTCAAGCAAAAACGGATCATCGGATGCACCACAACTGGGGCAGCAAAGTATACCGAAGATATCCGAGCTGCTTCACCCGGGGTATTACTCGTCGAAGAAGCAGGCGAGATTCTTGAGAGCCATGTCATCGCCGCTCTCGGGAAACAAACGGCTCATATGATTCTTATCGGGGACCACAAGTAAGTTTTTACCCCGCTTCCGCTTAATTGTTGACTGGGTGTCGTTTGTAGGCAGCTCCGACCAAAAGTGAGCAACTACGAACTGACAGTCGAAAAAGGAGGGGGGTATGACCTGAACAGGTCCCTGTTCGAACGCCTCGTCCTCAGGGGCTTTCCGCATGTATCACTCACAGCCCAGCATCGAATGCGTCCCGAGATTTCTTCTCTTATTCGTGCTCTGACATACCCCGGGTTGACAGACGCGCCGAAGACCCAGAACAGAGACAACATCCGTGGTATTCAGAGTAACGTCGTCTTTGTGGATCACAGTCAAGACGAGGACGACGAGAAACGAATCACTGATCGTGGGGATGGTGGTTCACAGACCTCGAAACGAAACCAGTTCGAGGTAGACATGGTTATGAAAATTGTCCACTATCTCATACAACAGGGTTATGGAAGCGAGAACATCGTTCTTCTCACTCCGTATTTGGGGCAGTTGTCGGCACTCCGCGACGCTCTCAAAAAGGACGCTGATGCCATTATGAATGACCTGGATGCTGGGGAACTGAATCGTGCAGGACTGTTGTCCTCGCCGGCACCACCTGCCAAGACTCAAAAAACCCGCATTCGGCTAGCAACTATTGGTTCGTGCGATTTATTTCATTGTTGCGCAATCCATTCACGATACGTTTCTCAGACAATTATCAAGGCGAGGAGAGTGATATTGTGGTTGCGAGCTTGACCCGATCAAACTCTCATGGCGCAATTGGATTCATGAACTCCCCTGAACGTCTCAACGTTCTCATATCTCGGGCACGCAATGGCCTAATCCTGATCGGTAATTCCCGAACCTTCAAATCCTCCAAATCGGGCGGGGAGTTGTGGAGGAAATTCTTCAGTCTCTTGCAAGACGCCAATCATATATTCGATGGGTTTCCCGTCAAGTGCGAACGACACCCAAAAGCCACCGCCTTGATCAAGTCTCCCCGAGAGTTTAATAGCTTTGCACCCGACGGTGGATGTACTGAGCCATGGTAAGACTCCTCATGGTTTTACGTTGCGTTCGGAATGCTCATGCACCGCGTTCAGTGGTTCGCTGCTCATGTGCAAGATTCATACCTGTTCCAAGAAGTGTCATCCTCTTCGATTAGGACCCGGCCAGCCGGATGTCCATACTACGACGCCTTGCAACCACCTTTTCAGTGCGCCATGTCCAGCGAATACGCACCAATTGAAGTGGAAGTGCTCTCAGGCCAGGCCAGACAGATGCGCGGCGTGCGACAAGGAGATGAAGCGCCTAGAGAAGCAAGCTAAGCTCGACCTCGAGGCTCAAGAGCAACGGGAGGCTGCGAAACGCCAGCATGATTTAGAAATGGCGGAGCTTGAAGCTCAGTTACAATTTGAGAGGGAGAAGGAGGCCGACATCCAGGCCGCCAAAGACAGGGATGACGAGAGGCGGAAAAAGATGAAGGAGATCGAGGATGCGAGGAAGCAGGTGAAGAACGCAGCGAGACAGGCCGCCACCTCCGGGTCTCAGTTGCCTGCGTCGTCCTCGTCAGGGCCCGGAAATACACCTTCGAACCCGCCCCAGTCTACTCCCTCCGCGTCAAATGAGCCTCAGAATACTGGAAACGGCACCACTACCGATCCTCAGAGTTCCGCATCAGCCTCGTTACGCCCTTCGGTGTCGTCTCCCGCTCGAGATAAGTGGGAGCACCAGAAACGCGTTGATGGTGTACAGAATGCCGCCATCGACAAGATCATGGATTTGACAGGGCTTGAAGAAGTCAAGGAACAGATCCTGAGGATCAAGGCAAAGATCGACACTATGAAACGTCAGGGTGTTGCCCTGGACAAAGAGCGTCTCAATCTCGTTTTACTTGGCAATCCCGGGACAGGTCAGTTGGACTCCCCATGTCTGTCCTGTTGGCTACTAATGTCCCTTTGAACCAGGCAAAACGACGGTTGCAAGGTTGTATGCGGAGTTTCTGGAATCCATTCAAGTCTTGCCTGGCGACGCGTTTCTGGAGACCACTGGGTCGAAGCTCTCTTACGAAGGTGTTGGGGGGGCACAGGCTCTGATCAGCCAAGCACTCCTAGTCGGCGGAGGAGCTATCTTTATTGACGAGGCCTACCAGCTTACGAGCGACAAGTCTGGAAAGCAAGTACTCGACTTCCTACTCGCCGAAATGGAGAACAGGGTAGGGACGCTCATATTCGTCCTTGCTGGGTACAACAAAGAGATGGAGAAGTTCTTTGAACATAACCCTGGCTTGCCCAGTCGCGTTCCGTACCGACTTCAGTTCGCGGACTATACGGACGCAGAGCTTATGACGATGCTTGAAGACTTTGTTCTTAAGCGATACAAAGGCAGAATGGTCATCAAGGATGGCATCCGTGGTCTGTATGGCCGCATCGCTGTCAGGCGTCTCGGCCGCGGCCGGGGTGCACCGGGTTTCGGCAATGCGCGCGCATTGCAGAATATGTTTGCAAGGGTCTGTGAGCGCCAGGCGGAACGCGTCGAGAAAGCACGTCGAGCCGGGGCTGCTGCGGACGACTTCTTCATGACCAAAGAAGACCTGATCGGACCTGATCCGTCCCAAGTCATTCCGAACAACGCAGCATGGAAAGAGCTGCAGGGACTGATCGGGCTCGGGTCTGTCAAGGAATCTGTGCGCAACTTTTTCGCGCTCGTCGAAACCAATTATCACCGTGAGCTGGAGGAAAAGGAGCCACTTCAGATGTCGTTGAATAGGGTTTTTCTTGGGTCTCCGGGTACAGGAAAGACGACCGTCGCCAAGCTGTATGGCCAGGTACTCGTGGATCTAGGTCTCCTGAGTAATGGGGAAGGTGAGGAGACAGTCGCACAAAGAGCAGGTCAAAGCGCTAATTCGTCGTTATTTCAGTCGTTGTGAAGAACCCGTCAGACTTTGTAGGCGCATATCTGGGACATTCGGAGAAAAACACCAAGGCTATTCTAAACAGCACCCGAGGCAAGGTTCTTGTGATCGACGAGGCGAGTTCAAGTCATGCCTACTCAGCTAGGATGACCATTCACCTGTACACTAGGCATATATGCTGTACAGTGGCAAGAGCAGCTCACAGGATTCGTTCAAGACCACTGTCATTGATACCATCGTGGCTGAAATCCAGAGCGTTCCTGGTGAAGATCGATGTGTGCTACTTCTCGGCTACAGGGAGCAGATGGAGGAAATGTTCCAGGTATGTCTCGCGTGCTTTTGTATTGCATTTTCTAACGTCGCACTGGTGTAGAACGTCAATCCGGGTCTAGCCCGTCGGTTTGCGATCGAGAACGCGTTCAACTTTGAGGACTTCACCGAATCACAGCTTATGGAGATTCTCCATTACAAGCTCAAAAAGCAGGACCTCGGCGCCACCGACGATGCAAAGCAAGTTGCTCGCGACCTTTTGAGTCGCATGAAAGATCGTCCCAACTTTGGTAATGCAGGCGAGGTGGAGAACTTGCTTGGCCTTGCAAAGGACCGATATCAGAAGCGGATGGCATCCGTGCCCCCTCATCAACGATCCGATGTCGTCTTTGAACCCCAGGACTTTGATCCCGACTTTGACCGAAGCCAGAATGCGTCTGCGAACCTGGCGAAATTGTTCGAGGATGTCGTTGGGTGCGATGAAGTCATCCAGAAACTAGACAGGTACCAAAAGATCGCAAGGACAATGAAAGCGCAAGGGCTCGACATGCGAAAGCAAATTCCGAGTAATTTTGTTTTCAAGGGGCCGCCTGGTGAGTACGCGTGCGAATCGCATCGACGGCTTGGAAGCGTCCTCATGTCTGTGCGGCAATCCAGGCACCGGAAAGACGACCACTGCGCGAAAGCTTGGTCAAGTGTATTACGATATGGGGTTCCTATCTTCCACGGACGTGATCGAGTGTTCGGCGTCTGATTTGGTCGGTCAATATGTGGGACAGACAGGACCGAAGACCAGGAAACAATTTGAGAAGGCGCTTGGCAAGGTGCTGTTTATCGACGAGGCGTACCGCCTGAGCCAGGGGCACTTTGCGCAAGAAGCCATGGACGAGATCGTTGATATAATGACGAAAGAGAAGTTCATGAACAAGCTGGTTATCATCCTTGCCGGATACGATGGCGAGATGAACAAGCTTCTGGGGGTCAACCCTGGCCTTGCGAGTCGCTTCTCGGAGGAGATACATTTCCACAACATGACTCCCGATCAGTGCCTTACGCTACTCGACAAGGACCTTCGCAACAGTAATATTGTTGTCGCTGAGATGGCAGACCCGAACTCTGCAGAGTATCAACAAATGCGAGTGTTTATATCCCGGATGTCTATCCTATCGTCCTGGGGGAACGCTCGCGACATCAAGACGCTCGGTAGACGCATGTTTCAGCAAGCCTTCGCCAACGCTTCCAGTGGCGGACCAGTAACTCTCACTGTTGCGGAGGCCCTGAATATCATGCAGGCCATGCTCAAGGAGCAGCGAGAGAGACTTGGTGTGCCTAGCACCCGCACCGCGAATTCGCCTCCGCCCCCTCCACCCGTAGCAGGCCTCAGTGGTCCTCCGCCGCCACCACCGCCTACTGCGTCTTCTTCCTCTTCTCAGTCGTCGAAACCGCCCCCTCCTCCTCCCCCTCCATCGTCTTCTTCCAATGCTTCGAAGCGTCCGCCGCCACCGCCACCACCGCCATCTTCCTCTCAGTCACCGAGACCGCCACCACCGCCACCACCCCCTCCGTCATCTTCTTCGAACAACCCAAAGCGTCCTCCGCCGCCACTACTACCACCCAAGCCGGGCGGAAAGCAGACCGCTCCGAAACAGTCACCCCAACCCACACCGAGTGCGCCCGCTGTCAAGTTAGATGCATCAAGGGCGCCACCTTCCACTCCTGAAGCTCGACGCGATGCAGGGGTGTCGGACGAGGTTTGGGACCAGCTGCAAGCCGACAAGCGCGCTGCGGAAGAGCAGAAGCGACGTGCGAAGGAGGAGGAAAGTAGATTGCACCGGGAGCTGAAGAAGGCGCGTGAGGCGGAGCGGCGGGCGGAGGAACGCGCCAGGATGCGTGCGGCGGCGCTCGAGAGAGCAAAACAGCAGGCTGCGGCGGACAAGGCGGCGCAAGAAAGGCTCGAGCGCGAACTTGAAGCTGCGCGGAAGCGCGAGGCGGAAGTGAGGGCTGCGCGAGAACGGGCGATGGCGGATCTGAAGCAGAGGCAGCAAGAGGAGGCGAGGAAGCAGCGAAGGGAGCAGGAGATACGGCGGCGGCTGCAACGGTCGGGGTGCTGCCCGATGGGGTATCCCTGGGTGAGGCAATCGGGGGGATGGAGGTGCACTGGGGGGTCGCACTTTGTTAGCGACGCTCAGCTGAACCTGATCTGATTCAGTCGTTGGCTCAGTATCACCGCATTGGAATTCTACTAGAGATGTAATGTTTGGACGAATACGGCTAAATCATGGGCCCTAGCTTAGCTAATGGACGCCGACGCTCAGATGAGTCTAGATCAATCACGCGTATCGATAACTATCACCTCCGCCATCTAGTTTATATAATTTGATATTCTGACCGATGTGTCACTACTCGGCATATCGGCTTGTCGTCATACACCGCACGTGTTATCACGTGCACTACTAACTTGCTTGGCCAGAGTGTACTTGTTCCCCCCCGGGCCGGCGATACAAGCCCGCTCACGTCGGAGGATGAAAAGTGCCTTTCTACGGTCAAGTGCCATTTAAATTGTACCTTGATTTCGAGCGCTCATGACATTCATTGCACCTGCTCCAGATTCAGACCCTGTGTCGCGCTGACAACGCCCCATGTCATTCAATCAGTGATCACAGGTGAAGGGCCCGTCTTTGCAAAGTATTTTCGAGTCAGTCTCCTTTGGAAGTCGCCAAAAACGCAGTCACTTCAACCCAAGCGAGATCGCACCGAGTCGTAGTACTTCAACAGATGAAAAGGTCGTTCCGATCTAACAAGGTAGGCTCTAAAACGAGGGAATAGACTCGCGCTTACTTGGTCATGATTCCAGCAGAGCACTCGGCTATCATGCGGGAAAACAGTTGCACCGTGACGGTGCTTTTCTCTACTACTCGTCATTCCAGGGAAAGTGTCGTATCGGACCCGGCAGGATGTTTTGTTGACACTGGCGCCGGGCGCCGCTATGGTACTGGCGAATCAATGTGCACCGTCACTTTTGTACTGCCGGCTATATTACCATCCGTTAAAAAAAGGTTCTTCCACCAGTCTTGCAGCCCCACTTCTACGATGGTGCTCAATCTCATAGCCGTCTCTGGTGAGCTGTCAATCGTCCCCTTGACACGCAACGATCAATCTCCCGATTCCAGTCGCATTCAGTGTCATCGACGGCTTGGCATTGTTACTCAAACTTTTGCGATTGTCATTCAGACTGCACATACGACGATTTTGGTGGGAAGATGTGTGGGCTACGGTAGTGTTCGCCTGCGGGACGGTATTCGTCACCACCCTACTTGTTTGTACTGAAGCCGGTAAGACGATTTACTGCCTTTTGTCTCACTGGTATGCGCCAACAACCTAATCAATAGGTAGCTATGAGGTGGCATATATCACCAGCTCGCTGGTCTCGACCGCTTTTACGAGTACAGAGTGGTAGGCAGCTCTAGCATTATCGTATGTCGCATGTGGCTCAATAGGTGATATCCCGTGCTAGGGCGGTTCGGATGAGTCTGCTGTACTCAACCATACGGGTTATCCCACCTTCGTCCGCCCTCCGCAAGGTGACCCGGGTCATAGTAGTCCTTTTCTTCCTTTTCTGGGCAACGATGATCGCACTGAAAATCTGGTGGTGCAACATCGTCACCAATACCGTACCAGGACCAGAATCAGGAGGTGTGCAGTCGATGTGTGTCTTACCATTGCTGATGGTTCTCTTCGAAGTGATAAGTAGGTGGTCAATGAATGTCTCCATTCATTTATATCTCATCATCACTCGTTATCAGCCGATTGCATTTCAGACGTCGCCCTGGTGGCCCTCTCTCTCAAACTTCTTTGGAGAGTCAAGCTCCCTCGACGACAGCGTCGAATGATTTTGTGCTTGTTCTCGTCAAGTGCATTTGTATCAATGTTCTCATTGTTCCACGCGATTTCTCATCTGCTTGACGAGACCATTGAATATCTCGCCTTTGAATTGAAGGCACGCTCATCCTATTACCCCCTCGCAAACGACTCAGACTGATCAAACGCTGCAGCTGGCATCGACGCTAATCGTATGTGATCTGCTCGTCATCGTCCCATACGCGTACCGGGTAATCCTGCGTGGACCCAACGAATCGACCCCGTCCGAGTCGGAAAGTGAGTCAGAGGATGACGACTTCACTACTCGCCCCCCCACGACGCTCACCACGGTGAACTTTGACACGCTGGTGACTGCTACTCGGGTCATTGGCACTGACAATAACGTTATGGGTGATGTCCTATCTTCATTATACCGTAGTTCCGCGGCCTAACTAGGAAAGATTGTGGAAACTAAAGGAGTCTCGCAAAAGGATGTCCATGTCGATACTACTTTCTTTATTACTATATCTCATTACAGTATTATATCATTACAGTATTTTACTCATGGTTCGCTGCACGTTCATAAAGTACAGCAGACTCCCTCTTAACGCATACCCGTCGGGATAGGTCAAAAAGTATGTGTTTTGAGGGAGTATGGGTTATCAGGGAGGCCGTACGGTGACAACAAGGCACTTGGGACATCCAAAAATGTATGTGTTATGAGGGAGTCTACTGTATGTCCATAGATAATTATGTAAGTTCTTCGAACACGGCGGCTCGCGGAAGTGTTGCCAGCCGCATCATGGAAGTTGAGTCGGGATTCAGGGGACTACGGCACCGGTCCCAAAGAGTCCGAACAGTTGACGCCCTGAACCCGTCACCTTCGAATTCGACTGTATATTCAACTCGAGATTGCGTAGGTAAACTGACACCCGACTTTTGAATGAATGACGCGGCAACTAGGCGGCCACCAAGCTGGCCAGCTCTTCAGCAATTTGGGACTACTACGAAAGGTGCGCAGATTTTCTTCCTTGGGCTCAGCGTCGTGAATAGTAAAGAAACAACCGTCGGGCTTTTCCCTCTTTGCCAGCATCCGTCCTCCAAATGATTCATAACTTTCACTGGATAGCCCGGGCTTCTGCCAGTGAACCGATGACATTACAAACATGGTTTGCAAATGGGCCAAGACGACAAAGTTGATATTGCCAGGGTCTTTCAGTGGGCACTAACGCTGCCGCGTCAGTCAGCCTCGCCCATCCAACTTACCACGGGTCATTTCTGTTTAAGATTCCTGCAAATGTCACTGATCTGCTTTTTGACAATCTC
>JBBPNQ010000518.1:0-15475 GCA_038090975.1 Boletellus pseudochrysenteroides
CTAGAACATTCTAGACTATAGTGGAGATTAATGAGGCTTGTTCATGGCTATGTGTAATGGAAGGGAAGGATCAGGGATTAAAGGAGTGAGGCATGATGTCATAGTGACATCATAGGCCTAGATCAGATCATGTGACCAGTCATGTGATAGTTGTTGAAGAAAAGTTCTAAGTCCAAAAGATGAGATGTGGCGAAGATAAGATGTCCGTGAATGTTACGATAGGGGCTTGTAGGAGTGCATTCGTAACACCACCCCCCATCTAAGACTCAACTTCCAGGCAAGAGAAGACATCACGTTCCGTGGGCATTGGTTCGTAGTGATTAAATAAGGAAAAGAAGGCTTTGGTAGTCATGCGTAGACACCGAGGGGCTGAGGGGTGAGTGGAGTAGAAGTCTATGATAGCTTCTTTGGCATGAGATAAATTAGATTCTGGTTCCCACGTATGGTCGGAGTCGTTGTACCCCTTCCAGTGCACCAGAAACTCCACCTTGTTGCATTTAAGGTGCGAGTCAACTAAATAATCCACCTCAAATTCCATATCACCCTTGTCTGTAACAATGAGCAGTCCAGGGGCGACAAGGGGTTGTCCTGGCAGAGTCTCCTGATAGGGTTTGACACATGAAATATTAATTACAGGATGGATCTTCATGGAAGATGGCAACCAGAGTTTGACTGCATTGCTCCTGATAAGGTCTGTGATGACATAGGGGCCCAGCCACCTTTCTGTGAGCTTCTTAGAAGCACAGGGAAGTCTTAGGTTAGATGTAGAAAGCCAGACCTGCTGGCCAATAGAGAAGTTATGAGATGCCGATCATTGTTTATCAGCTTGTAGTTTCATGGCATCCTGTGCCTTCTTTATGGAAGCTTTGGCCTGATCAAAGGCCGTGGAGAAGTCAGTGGCGAATGTGTTAGTGGCTGGCGCTTTTCCTTTAGGTGGTTCAATACCCATCTGAGGAGTGTAGGAGTGGGTAAGGGAGAACGGGGTGACATTGGTAGCTGAGGCTACCCGATCGTTGATGGCAAACTGGGCCAGGGCGAGCCACTGTGGCCAGTCTTCTTGTCTTTCAGCACAGAAAAGGTGGAGGTATGTGGAGATCTCCCAATTCATGCACTCGGTTTGTCCATCAGTCTGGGGGTGATATGCCATGGACATTTTTAGGTCTATTTTAAGGACCTTTGCAAGTTCTTTCATTACTGAGGTGGTGAACTGCAGGCCATGATCCAACACTATCGATTTGGGAAGCCTGTGGTGCTTCCAGGCATGATCTCTGTATAATTGGGCCGTTTCCAGGGCTGTCACGGTTTTTGTCATGGGGACAATTTCAACTGATTTGGAAAATTGATCTACCACCATGAGAATGGAGTCCTTTCCGTCAAAGGTGGGAAAGTCCATTATGAAATCTGCTGAGATATCTTCCCAGGGCCCTTGAGGTATGGGAAGGGGCTGGAGTAAACCCGGGGGTGCCTTATTTGAGGGCTTCATCCTGGTGCACCGGTCACATTGCGCCATGTATTCCTCGATTTGTTTGGTCATTCCTGGCCACGTGTAGAAGTGTCATACATGTTCCAGGGTTTTTTCGCTTCCAGCATGACCTATTACCGGTGAGTTGTGATATTGTGAGATAATTTCTTGACATAAGGTGTTGACGTCAGGAACCACAATTTTGTCTTCTTTTTGCTTGAATCCATCTTTGTTGAGTGTAGTTCTGTGGGATGGGTTTTCCTTTTGGGCCTCTTTCACGCGTTTTAGGATTTGCTCCTCGCCTCCATGGACTTATGTGACGTTAGCCCCTTGGATCCTCTCGGCTGGGAGGATCTGGACCTGCGCATTGTCTTGCTCAATGCCAATTGCATGGTCTTCTCGGCGGAAGAGTGCGTCCACCTTTCCCATGGAGGTACTGGGCTTCTTTACCAATAGGTAATTGAATCAGGACAAGTATTGGGCCCACCTGGCCTGCCTCTGGTTCAAATCTTGTTTGACCATGAAATATTGTAGGTTTGCATGGTCCATCCAGACTTTGAATTGGAACTTTGCACCTTCAAGGTAATGACACCATTGCTCAAGCGCAAGGATGATTGCCAACATCTCTTTATCAGCGATGGGGTAGTTCCGTTGTTCCGGCATCATTGCGTGGGAAGAGAAGGCCACCGGATGCCATCTTCCATTCTTTTCTATTGACAAAACGCCACCCGTGGCAAAGTCTGAGGCACCTGTCTCTACCTGAAACTTCTGGTCATTGTCTGGGTATGCTAGTACTGGAGCCATGGTGAACCTTTGCTTTAGGTGCTCAAAGGCAGTGTTTTCCTTGTCAGACCACACCCATGGTTGGTCCTTTTTGGTTAGATTGTTTAGGGGACGACTTATTTTTGAGAAGTCTTGGATAAACCTTCAGTAAAAGTTGGTGAGGCCCAGGAAGCTTCATATGCCTTTAATGTTATGTGGCATGGGCCATTTTAGGACTGCCTCGACCTTGTCTTTCTCCATTTTTATTCCTTCCTGGGATATGATCATCCCTAGGAATTCTACTTCTTTGGTGAAGAAGGAGCACTTCTCTGGTTTCACAAAGAGGTCATTTTCTTGGAGTCTTCACAGTACCTCTCTTACTACCTCCATGTGTTCCTCCTTCGTTTTATTTGTAAAGATCATTATGTCATCTATGTAGATGATGACGCAAGTGTCCATGTTGGCGTAGATCTCATTTATCATTGTTTGAAACATGGCAGGTGAGTTGCACTGCCCAAAGAACATGATCGTGGGTTTGAAACTGCCGCAGTGGCAGACAAAGGCTCCTTTCCATTCATCGCCCTCTTTTACTTGTATATTATTGTATCCCCATCTAAGGTTGATTTTTGTGAACCATTTCGACCCTTTTACTTTGTCTACTAATTGGGAAATTAAGGGCAGAGGGTAGTTGTTTTTGACCGTCCACTCATTGAGGTAATGGTAGTCTTGAACCATTCACTTTTTGCCATCCTTTTTGGAGACAAGGAAGACAGGCAATGTTTGTGGGGATTTAGAAGGGCGGATGTACCCTTTTCATAATTGTTCGTCCACAAACTCCAATACTTCCTTTTGTTCTTCTACTGAAAGGGGAAAGATCCTTCCCTTTTTGGGTACAAATCCTTCTTTGAGATCTATTGCATGGTCCCACAGTTTCCTCGAAGAGAGGCGCTCTGAGACCTTTTTGGAGAAGACCTCTAAGTATTCGTGGTACTCTCTTGGAATTTGTTCTTCTAGGGGAAGGTCAGGGCTCATCTTTGCCTTTTCCAGTGCCTTTATCTTGGCATATGTGGTTGGTGCATTGTTAAGCTCCTGCTCCTCAAGAGACCATAGAAATGTAGCCCTATCGGATAGGAGGTAGCACGTTTTGGGGCAGTGGGTCATTTTTACCATACTGCTTGTCCAATCAATCTTGGGGTTGTGCTTTTGCAGCCACATGTGTCCTAGGATCAGGTTGTTGCACCCTAGATTGGTGACTTCAGCACATGACACTTTCCTGATGTCCTTGGTATTCTATTATTAACTCTGCCTTGTGGGTGATGGTTCTGGTGGAGTTCTGAGTGCCGTCTATGTTGTATACATACAGTGGCCTTTTGATCTTTGTAATGGGTATTTTCTTGTTTCTTACCCATGTTTCGTGAATGAACACCCCATTTGCTCCACTGTCCAGCAGCGCTTTACAAGGTACTCGCTTCTCTTTGTTGGTGGTGGGACATATGTTGATGTCTACCAATACTTTGTTCTTTATGTCAAAGGATCTTATACAGATCTGTTCCGGGATTTGTTTCACAGTACTTTCTTTATTGGTCAAAACAGAATTAAGTCTGCATTCCCGTGCAGCAAGCCCTTCTAGGGACCCTGTTTCGGTTGATGTAATAGGACCATCACTACATTGTTCTTCCGTAATTCTTGTGCTAAAAGTGGCATAGCGATTATGGAAGCTACTCATTCCCTTCTCTTTCCTGGCAATCTCCGTGCTTACAGCAGCAGATGACTTGCCAAGGCTACTTTGTCCTACTTTGTTCTCGGTACTATGCTTGTCCTTTGGAACCCAATCACCTAGTGTGATCAGATTCTGAACTCTTTTCCCTGCTCCTTCATTTCGTTTACCTGCATATCATAGAAGTATGCCTTCATCTCATCAAAGTTCATTCCTTGTATGAGTCAGGCAGGTCCTGGATTGCTTGGTGGGCTCAAGCTGCCCCTTGTAGTCAGAGGTTCTGCTGTTTCCTCCATAGTCCTTGTTGTAGTATACTTTGAGTACCTTTGAGTATGCCCTTCCCCAAGGAAATGGCATTCTTGGCACTCTCGTCATGGCAAAGGACAGGACCACCTGCCATCCCTTTTAGCTTGGTGGCCCTCTTTTCTGCAGTTGAAACATTTTGGCTTACCGTGGCCAACCGCACTAATGTCCATTGGTTCGCCCTGACCCCCAAAGGTTCTTGACCCTGAGGGAGTTCCTTGGGTTGGGAGAGCATACCAAGATCAGGAGAGCTTAAATGCCTCCATAGAGTTCCTGACCTGGGTAATTTCTTCAATGTAATCGGCTACCAGAGCCTTGCATTTCCTGTTGAGATATATTTGCCACATGATTGGTTCTGCTGTGTTCCTTTCGAGGAGTCGAACCCCTTCTGAGTCCAATACTCTGGCTTCTTGGTAGCACGCAAGCCAGCGCATGAGGAAAGTTTGAATCTTCTCATCTCCTCTCATAAGGCATCTTTCTAGCCTTTGCTTGGCTAGGTCTGCTTTGTTCGCGGTCATAAACCACTCTTTTAACATCTCTGCTACTTCTTGTTCATCAGGCCACCCATGAAGGGACCCTCCAAGGTACTTCTTGATTTGTACACAAGCCCATTGACCCGCGTGATTTTTGTTGGCTTCTCCTGACTTTGGACCAATCCTTGTAAAGACCACAATGGCCTTGTCTTTGTCCATTTTGAACACCTTGGTGTTGGTGTCAATGTATAACCTTAGGTTTAGCCACCAAGATTCAAAATCTTGGTAGCTGCCATCAAATTTTCTGGGGTCCAGGACCCTTTTGACCTTTTTGGACACAGTGGTTGTGACCGTGCCTTGTTGCTGCTGTTGTTGCACGGCCTGCAGCAAGGCCAACTGCTGTTGTAGTGCGTTAATTGTCGCCAGCAAGCTGGCGACGTCAAGACCTGGTGCTGCTCCTTATGGTGGCAGCGCATGTGGCACATTCATTCCTCCGAACCCAGTATGCATCGGGTCGGGGTCCATCCTTGTGTTGGCGGGGGCGAAGCTTTCTTTGCTGATTTCCAAGGTGAAGCTCAGAGACCGACTGAATTGAGACATTTTGGACTAAATTGAGACCTCGAGCCAGTTGTTCCAGTTGAGGCATGGGAGTGCGAGGGGGAAGAGGCCTTTGCCTGTTTGGTCAAGGATCGTTATCAATATATTTGTGCCGGTATGCGTAAAGTTCTTCTGGTGTTGGTGTGTTGCCGAGATTTCTAAATCCAGCATGTAAGAAGTCGAAGAATTGCAGGGGAAAGTCTTCCTGCTCAATTTTGATTGGGACCGTGTTGTTCGGGTCAAATTCAGCGAGTGGGGGGGAGGGGAGCTTTTGTGCTTGAAAAAGGGAATCATCCATTTGTATAGTACTTTGCAAGGATTGAAATCACTCCAGTGAAGATCCAATCGGGTCAATGGCCTTCCCAACTTGGATGTGTACATATCACTTGTGACTGGTGGGCACAGTACCGCTCTTGCATCAATCACAAGGGAAGACTACTTTTTGTAAAGAGAAAAGGCGCCTCATGTGGACGTGGGAACATATTCCCAAAAGAAAAGGAACTAAGGTAGAGGGCGGGGATCAGCCACTTTAACACCTCTTGAGGTGACCCTTTGAGCTTGTCTTAATGACTCGCCCCTTCAAGGCTGTAGGGCCAAGGGATACATAAAAGAAGAGGGGGGTAGAGTATGGTAATTCCCATTAAGCCTTGGGTCCAGCTATAAGGTTCCTCTTACTGCTGGGGGGCACAGGCAAAGATGGAGAGAGGAGTAGTGGTGTCGGTGATGGTGGTCAGAAGAAGTCAAGTTCTCTGTAAGCGACCACTAATCCTATACAGGACCAGGGCCACCAACAAGGGACTTGTGAGAGAAATGGATCAAGGACTAGGGGAATTCCCACAAGAACTTGACTAGAGTTCTTGGGGCAATGGAATTCAAGTCTATATACTATACAGGTGTTTGTACATATTGTGATACCGGTCCGTGCGCATATGGACTAGAACATTCTAGACTATAGCAGAGATTAATGAGGCTTGTTCATGGCTATGCATAATGGAAGGGAAGGATCAGGGATTAAAGGAGTGAGGCATGATGTCATAGTGACATCATAGGCCTAGATCAGATCATGTGACCAGTCATGTGATAGTTGTTGAAGAAAAGTTCTAAGTTCAAAAGATGAGATATGGTGAAGATAAGATGTCCACAAATGTTACGATAGGGGCTTATAGGAGTGCATTCGTAACACTAGTCAAGTTCTTGTGGGATTTCCTGCTAAGCTACTTCCCTCCTTTCCTCACAAGTTTGAACGTTGGTGGCCCTAGTCCTTTACAGGATTTAGTGGTTGCTTACATAGAATTTGACTACTCATCAACTACTGTCACCAACACCCTTCACCTCACCTCTTTTCATCTTTGCCTGCACCTCCCAGCAGTAAGGGAAACCATAGCTGGACCTGAGGCTTAACAGGAATTACCATACCCCACCTTCTCCCCTTTTACATATACCTCGGCCCTATAGCTGTGCAGGTGTGACACCCTTAAGGCTAGCACAAAGGGTCTCCTTGAGAGGAGTTAAAGTGGCTGATCCCCGCCCTATACCTTAGTTCTCCTTCTTTTGGGAATACATTCCTGTGTCCATGTGAGACGCCTTTTCTCTTTACAAAAGTAGTCTTCCTTTATAAACAGTGCAAGAGCAGTATTGTGCCTGCTGTTTATAAACGATATGTACACATCCAAGTCGGGAAGGTCACTGACCCAATTGGATCTCTGCTGGAGTGATGAAGATCCTTGCAGAGTATGATACATATGGATGATTCCCTTCTTTAAAAGAGAAAGCTCCCCTCCCCCTCCTCTCACTGAGTTCGACTCCAACGATGCTATTCCGATAAAAATAGAACAAGAGGACTTCCCCCTCAAGTTCTTCAATTTCCTACAAGCTGGTTTTAGAAACATTGGCAACACACTGACACCTGAAGAACTTTACGCGTACAAATGCGAATATATCGACAATGATCCCCACCCAAACAGGCAAAGACCACTCCCACCAAGGACACCCATGCCTCCTCTGGAACCAATACCAGCTAGAGGCCTAGCACAAGGAAGAAATGTATCCATCCAGTCTGTCACCAAGCTCAGTCTCAGAAATCAGCAAAGAAAGCTACACCCCTGCAGACCCAAGAATGGACCCCAACCCAACTTATACTGGGTTCACAGGAACAAGTGGGCAGCACGCCTCGCAGCCTCCTGCTCCTCTGCCAGGTCTAGATGTCGCTGGCTTGCTGGCAACCATTAACACACTACAATCACAACTGGCCTTGCTGCAGGCCCAGCAACAGCAGCAACAAGGGGTGGTCACAACCACCATATCCAAGAAAGTGGAACGAGTCCCGGACCCAGGAAAGTTTGATGGGTCATACAGAGAATTCAAGTCCTGGTGGCTCAACCTAAGGTTATATCTTGATGCCAACACTGAGGCATTTAAAACAAATAAAGACAAGGCCATTGCGGTCTTCACACGCATCAGTCCCAAGTTGGGGGAAGCTGACAAGAATCATGTGGGTCAATGGGCTCACATCCAAATAAAGAAATATCTTGGAGGATCGCTCCATGGGTGGCTGGATGAGCTCGAGCTCTCCAAGATGCTCAAGGAGCAGTTCATGACTGCAAATGAGGCCGACTTGGCCAAACAAAGGCTCGAGCATTGCTTTATAAGAGGCAATGAAAAAGTACAGACATTCATCACATGCTGGCTTGTGTGTTACCAAGAAGCAGGGGTATCAGACTCAGAATGGGTTTGATTACTCAAAAGAAACACTGCAGAGCCAATCATGTGACAGATATACATGAATGGCAAACGAAAGACCCTGGTGGCTGACTATGTTGAAGAAATCACACAGGTCGGAAACTTGATGGAAGCATTCAAGCTTTCATGTTCCCACTACGCCCCCCCCTCCAAAGGAACCTCATCAGGGTCAAGGACCTTCAGAGGCTGAGGGGAACCCATGGACATAGGCACAGTCGGGCATGGTAAGCCAAAGTGTTTCAACTGTGGCAAGGAAGGCCACCAGGCTAAGCGTGACAGTAGATGGTCTTGTCCCTCGCCACGAAAGGAGTGTAGCGAGTGCCACTTCCTTGGGGGAGGGCATACTTGAAGGTGCTCAAAATATACTATGGCACGATCTCTGGAGGAGGCAGCAGAACCTCCGACTACAAGGGGTGGCTCAAGCCCACCAAGCAATCAAGGACCTGCTAGACTTGTACAAGGCATGAGCTTCGATGAAATGAAGGCATACTTTTACAACATGCAGGTAAATGAAATGAAGGAACAGGAAAAAAGAGTTCAGAGTTTGATTGCACCAGGTGATCAAGCTCCCAAGGACAGACGAAATATGACAGACCTAGTAGAACCAAGTAGTTCTAGTAGTCATTCTGCTGCTCTAAGTGCGGAAGTTACCAAGAAAAGAGAAATTAGTGATAGTAGTTCTACGTCCACTGAAACTGGGTCCCTAGACAGGCTTGCTGCACAGGAATGCAGGCTTAATTCAGTTTTAACTAATAAAAGGAGTATTACGTCAAAAGAAACCCCAGAGCAGGTCTGCATAAGATCCTCTAATATCAAGAATGAAGTACTGGTAGACATCAATGTATGTGCTGCCACCAACAAAGAAAAGAGACTCCCCTGCAAAGTGCTGCTTGATAGCAGCACTAATGGAGTATTCATTCGCCAAGAATGGGTAAAAGCCAAGAAAGTACCCATTACAAAAATTGAAAGACCACTACACATGTACAACATAGATGGCACCCAAAATTCTGCTGGCACTATCACCCACAAGGCAGAATTAATAATAGAGTACCAAGGACACCAGGAGTGTGTAACAGCAGAAGTCACTAACCTGGGATGTAACAATCTAATCCTGGGACACATGTGGCTGCAGAAGCACAACCCTGAGATTGATTGGATGAACAGCATGGTAAAAATGACCCGGTGCCTGAAAACCTGTTATCTCCTTTTGGATAGAGCTACATTCTTACAGTCTCTGGAAGAACAGGAGTTAAACAATGCTCCCTACACCTATGCCAAAATCAAGGTGTTAGAAAAGAGTAAAATCACAGATCTCCCTTTGGAGGAGCAGATCCTGAAAGAATATCACCAATACCTAGAGGTCTTCTCCAAGAAGGTTTCAGAATGTCTCCCCTTGAGGAAACCCTGGGACCATACCATAGATCTCAAGAAAGGATTCGTATCTAAAAAGGGAAGGATTTTCCCCTTATCCATGGAAGAGCAAAAGGAAGTGTCAGACTTTGTGGATGAACAATTACAAAAAGGGTACATCTGACCTTCTAAATTCCCCCAAACATCATCAGTATTCTTCATGCCCAAAAAGGATGGAAAAAAATGTATGGTGCAAGATTACTGTTGCCTCAACAAGTGGACAGTTAAGAACAATTATCCACTACCCCTCATCTCCCAGCTGGTTGACAAAGTCAAAGGTTCTCGCTGGTTCACCAAGATTGACCTAAGGTGGGGGTATAATAACATCAGAGTCAAGGAGGGCAACAAATGGAAGGGAGCCTTTGTCTGCCATCAAGGAAGTTTCAAACCAACCGTGGTGTTCTTTGGGCAGTGCAATTCACCTGCCACATTCCAAACAATGATGAACGAAATCTTTACCAATATGGACACATGTGTCATCGTTTATATTGATGATGTCATGATCTTCACCAATGGAACAAGAGAAGAACATGCGGATACCATAAGAGAAGTATTGTGCTGCCTCCAGGAGAATGATCTATTCACCAAGCCCAAAAAGTGCTCCTTTTTCGCAAAAGAGGTTGAGTTCCTAGGGATGATTGTCTCCCAACAAGGAATTAAAATGGAGCAAGATAAGGTCAAAGTGATCTTAGAATGGCCAACACCACACAACATCCAAGGTGTAAGGAGTTTCCTTGGACTAGCAAACTTCTACCAAATATTTATCCAAGATTTCTCCCAAATAAGTCGCCCCCTTAACGACTTAACTAAAAAGGATCAACCATGGGTATGGTCCGATAAGGAAAACGCCACCTTTGAACACCCAAAGCAACGTTTCACTACAGCACTGGTACTTGCATACCCAGACAATGACCAACAATTCCGGTTGGAAACCGACACCTCGGACTTCACCACAGGTGGCATACTATCAATAGAAAAGGAAGGAAGGTGGCATCTGGTAGCCTTCTCATCCCACACAATGACACCAGAGCAACGGAACTACCCCATCACAGATAAGGAAATGTTGGCGATAATTCTGGCACTCGAACAGTGATGCCACTACCTGGAAGGGGCTAAGTTCCAGTTTGAAGTTTGGACAGACCATGCAAACTTACAGTACTTCATGGTCAAACAAGATCTCAATTGGCAACAGGCCAGGTGGGCCCAATACTTGTCCTGATTTAACTACCTCTTGGTCAAAAAGCCTGGTACCTCTATGGGAAAGGCCAATGTGCTCTCCTGCTGAGAAGATCATGCTATTGGCATTGAGCAAGATAATGTGCGGGTTCAGATTCTTCCAGCTGAAAGGATCCAAGGGGCTAACGTCACACAAGTCCATGGAGGCGAGGAGCAAATCCTAAATCATGTGAAAGAAGCCCAAAAGGAGAACCCCTCCCATGGGACAACACTCAACGCAGATGGCTTAGAGCGAGTAAAAGATAAGATCTTGGTATCTGATGCCAGCCTGTTACAGCAAGACATCATCATCCAGTACCACAACTCTCCAGTAATTGGTCATGTCGGAAATGAAAAGACCCTGGAACACATACAATGATACTACACATGGCCAGGAATGACCAAACAAATCAAGGAGTACACGGCATGGTGTGATCACTGTGCCAGAATGAAATCCTCAAACAAGGCACCTCTGGGCTTGCTCCAACCCCTTCCCATACCTCAGGGTCCCTGGGAAGATATATCTGCAGACTTTGTCATGGACTTCCCACCCATTGATGGCAAGGACTCCATTCTTGTGATTGTTGGTTGGTTTTCTAAATCGGTTGAAATAATCCCCACAACTAAAACTGTGACAGCCTTGGGAACAGCCCAATTATATCAAGATCATGTATGGAAGCACCATGGGCTTTCTAAATCAATTGTCTCCGATCATGGCCCACAGTTTGCTGCCTCCATAATGAAAGAACTTGCAAAGGTCCTCCAAATAGACCTGAAAATGTCCACTGCCTATCACCCACAAACAGATGGACAAACCAAGCATATGAATCAGGAGATCTCTACATATCTCCACCTTTTCTGCACAGAAAGACAAGAAGACTGGCCAAAGTGGCTTGCCCTGGCCCAGTTTGCAATAAACAACTGGGTGGCCTTGGCCACCAACATCTCCCCATTCTCCCTTACCCACTCATACACTCCCCAAATGGGTATTGAACCATCAAAAGGAAAGGCACCAGCCACCACACAATTTACAATCAACTTCTCTGCAGCCTTTGAACAGGCCAAAACATCTATGAAAAAGGCAAAGGATGCCATGAAACTACAAGCCGATAAGTGACAATCGGCATCTCACGCCTTCTCCATCAGCCAGCAGGTCTGGCTTTCCACAATTAATTTAAGACTTCCCTGCACTTCCAAGAAGCTTACAGAACAGTGGCTAGGCCCCTATGTCATCACAGACCTTATTGGGAGCAATGTGGTCAAACTCTGGTTGCCATCTTCTATGAAGATCCATCCCATAATTAATATTTCACACATCAAACCCTATCAGGAGACTTTGCTGGGCCAGCCCCTTGTCGCCCCTGGACTGCTTGTTGTTACAGATGAGGGTGATACAGAATTTGAGGTAGATTATTTAGTTGACTCATGCCTTAAACAGAATAAGGTGGAGTTTCTGGTTCATTGGAAGGGGTACGATGACTCCAACTGTACATGGGAATCAGAGTCTAATTTATCCCATGCAAAAGAAGCCATCATGGACTTCCACACTGCTCATCCCTCAGCCCCACAGCATCTACATATGACTACTGTGGCCTTTTCTTCTTTATTCTCCCATTACAAACTGATGCCCACTGAACACAATGTCTTTTCTCACCTGGAAGACGAGCCTTAGATGGGGGGTGGTGTTATGAACACATCTCAAAGCCCCTATCATAACCTTTGCGGACATCTTATCTTCTCTCCTATCTTATCTTTTGGACCCAGAACTTTTTCAAATGAACTATCACATGACCAGTCACATGACTCGGTCTAGGCCTATGATGTCACTATGACATCATGCCTCATTCTTTTAATCTCTGTTCCTTCCCTTCCATTTCCCATAGCCACATTAATCTCTGCTATAGTCTAGAACATTCTAGCCTGTATGCGCATGGACCAATAACACAATATGTACAAACACCTGTATAGTATATAACCTTGAGTCCCATCGCCCCAAGAACTCTAGTCAAGTTCTTGTAGGATTTCCTGCTAAGCTACTTTCCTCCTTTCCTCACAAGTTTGAATGTTGGTGGCCCTAGTCCTTTATGTTACACTTGGACCTGGTGGGCTCAAGTGTAGACTCAAATTGATGGAGACAAGGAAGCTCACTTAGAGTGAGGACGTTCCCAACTATAGGGACAGAGGCAAAGATGAGGGTATTCCCAACTATAGGGACGAGGTGTGAAGACTAAGGTTTGCCTTAGGTGGGTGTCCTAATGGCGACTGAGGGAAGGCTGGAGTAGCCTGGACAAAGGAGACAAGACTAGAGTGGTTGTTTGAGTAGAACTAGGTTAAGTTACAACTTAGTGCTACGAGGGTATTTATACTCTAACTGTGGGAAAGCAAAGGAAAGTCATAGAATGTGAAGGAATCAATGGGATGCGACAGCATTGGGTGAAAGCATAATCACAATGACTAAAGAGAAAAGAGATAGGCATAAGGATGCGATGGCATTGGATGGAGGAGTAAGCCTGATTACAAAGCAAATGGAACATAGTAGAACGTTGGGGAATGATGGGGAGTAATCAGGAGAAAAGAAAGATAAGTCCAGGGTAAGTCATAGGGAGGAAAATGATAGGAGTACCAGTGGATTGTAACACTTTACAGGATTTAGTGGTCACTTACAGAAGACAGCAAATGGAGTTTGACCACATTGCTCCCAATAAGATCCGTGATGACATAGGGGTCCAGCCACCTTTCCATAAGCTTCCTAGAAGCATGGGGAAGTCTTGAATTAGATGTGGAAAGCCAGACCTGCTGGCCAACAGAGAAGGCATGAGAGGCTGATTGTCATTTATCAGCTTGGAGTTTCATGGCATCCTGTGCCTTTTTCACGGATGACTTGGCCTGGTCAAAGGCCACAGAGAAGTTGGTTGCAAAGTTAGTAGTGGCCAGCACTTTTCCTTGTGGCAGTTTAATACCCATCTGGGGAGTATAGGAATGGGTAAGGGAGAAGGGCATTATGTTAGTAGCCAAGGTTACCCAGTTGTTTATTGCAAACTGGGCTAGGGCAAGCCACTGTGGCCAGTCATCTTGTCTTTTGGCACAGAAAAGGTGGAGATAGGTTGAAATCTCCTGATTCATGCACTCTGTTTGTCCATCTGTTTGTGGGTGATACACAGTGGACATTTTCAGGTCTATTTTGAGGACCTGTGCTAGTTCTTTCATTATGGAAGCGGTGAACTGTGGGCCATGATCTGAAACAATTGTTTTAGGAAGTCTGTGATGCTTCCATACATATTCTCTGTATAATTGGGCTGTCCCTAGGGCTGTCATGGTTTTGGTCATGGGAATTATTTCAACCAATTTGGAAAACTGATCTACCACCATGAGGATGGAGTCCTTGCCATCAACGGTGGGGAAATCTGTGACAAAATCTGCTGAAATATCTTCCCAGGGACCCTGGGGGATGGGAAGGGGCTGAAGTAAGCCCAGAGGTGCCTTATTTGAAGGTTTTATCCTGGCACATCAATCGCAATGTGCCATATATTCCTCAATTTGTCTGGTCATTCCTGGCCATGTGTAGTACCATTGTACATGTTCCAGGGTCTTTTCATTTCTGGCGTGACCGATTACCAGTGAATCGTGGTACTGTGTGATAATGTCTTGCCACAATATGCCAGTGTCCAGTACCAGGATTTTGTCTTTTATTTGCTCTAAGCTGTTGGTGTCTAGCATTGTTCTGTGGGAGGGGTTTTCCTTTTGGGCTTTTTTTACATGATTTAGGATTTGCTCCTCACCTCCATGGACTTGTGTAATGCTAGCCCCTTGGATTCTTTTGGCTGGAAGAATCTGAACCTGTGCATTGTCTTGCTCTATGCCAATAGCATGATCTTCTTGGCAAGAGAGTGCATCAGCCTTTCCCATAGAGGTACTGGGTTTTTTGACTAAGAGGTAGTTAAATTGGGACAGGTATTGGGCCCATCTGGCCTGTCGCCAATTCAGATGTTGTTTGACCATGAAGTATTGTAAATTTGCATGGTCCATCCAAATTTTAAATTGGAACTTAGCCCCTTTGAGGTAGTGACACCATTGCTTGAGTACGAGGATTATTGCCAGCATTTCTTTATCTGCAATTGGATAGTTCCATTGTTCTGGTGTCATGGTGTGGGTTGGGAAGGCCACTGGGTGCCACCTTCCTTCCTTTTCATTTGATAATATGCCACCAGTAGCAAAGTCTGAGGCATTGGTTTCCAATCAGAATTGTTGGTTGTTATCTGGGTATGCTAACACCGGTGCTGTGGTAAACCATTTCTTTAGATGCTCAAAGGCAGTGTTTTCCTTGTCAGACCACACCCATGGTTGGTCCCTTTTGGTTAGGTCATTGAGGGGGCTACTTATTTGGGAGAAGTCTTGGATGAATCTTTGGTAAAAGTTTGCTAGACTGAGGAAGCTTCTTACTCCTCAGACATTGTGCAGGGTTGGCCATTCTAAGATAGCCTTGACCTTGACCTGCTCCATTTTGATTCCTTGTTGAGATACAATCATCCCTAGGAACTCTACTTCCTTGGTGAAGAAGGAGCACTTTTCTGGTTTGATGAAAAGGTCATTTTCCTGCAGGTGGTGCAGTACTTCTTTCACTGTTTCAGTGTGTTCCTCCTTGGTTCCATTGGTGAAGATCATTATGTCATCAATGTAGACAACAACACATCTGTTCATGTTGGTGAATATTTCATTCATCATTGTTGGGAACATGGCAGGCAAGTTGCACTGCCCAAAGAATATGATGGTGGGCTCGAAACTCTCTCAGTGACAGAC
>JBBPNQ010000519.1:0-15453 GCA_038090975.1 Boletellus pseudochrysenteroides
TGCCTCATGTCTCCTCATGCCCTATGCCCTTGCTTCTTATGCTGCATGCCTTTCATCTCCGTCTGTCACATGCTCTATTCTTACTCATAGTTGCTTACTGTACATGAGCTCCCTTTGGACTCTTACTATACGTAGTAGTTGTACTCACACACACTGCTTGGTCCATGCACTATCCTGTAGAGTATATAAAGGAGACCACCTGTGCCTTACAGCTGCAGTCTTGTCCTCTTGAAGAGCCCACCAAAGCATCTCTGGACTCCTTGACTCAATCAGCTGTCTTAGCTCAGCTAGTGCTAGTCTGGTTAGCATTGGTTGTTTCACTAGGACAAGACTTTACTCACTGTTGCCAAGTCTAGCTAACTCTCCAACTATTGGATGCACCTTGTTGCTGTCACCCTTTAACAACACATTAAGAGGGTTTTATTGTTTCTTGTTCTAGTCATCACTGAAGAGTTGCTCTCTTCACCAAGTGTCTATTATTAAACAAGAACCCTTGCCGGTCATCATCCCTCTTTATTGGGAAGAGTTGGACATAAAGAAGGAAGAAGGTTCTGAGCTCACCTCACATCCAACCCTTACTCCTAGTCCCTCACTCCCATTATATCGTAGCCCCTCATTTGACTCAAATGACCAAGTAGTACCCACAAGATGTAGTAGTAGCTGGCACACCCCCTCACCACCACCACCTTATCGCCCTCGGCAACACCACTTGGACTTGCCTTATTGGGCACAGTCTCCACAGCGCTTGCTGACCCCCTTGCCATTCCCTGAGAACTTGGACCACATCCATCTCAACACTCCAATCCCTTCCTTGTTTTTCTCCCACTCTGGATCTGACACCCTTGCTAACAGTTCAGGTTGCGATCTCCATTGCCTATTTATCCCCTCAGAGGTTGATAGAATTATTGCAGAAGGAGTTTGCCTTGGTCAGCATCAGGAGAACAAGCAAAGACTTGCTCAACAGATTAGAGACACAAGAGAGAGAGTCCAGGACTGCCTACATAATCTACAGGGAGATCCCCTTCTTGGACATATTATTGATCCTCATCTACTCCCTTCTTGCCCTCACTGGTCAAGAGACTATAACATTGGGCCTCCTTTTATTCTCCATCCTTACCATACATCTCTCCACCCCATCCAATCTCTTCAGCACCCTGACAGGTACTGTAGCTGTAATTGTAGGGCATAGCCTTGTTCAAACAGAAACACTTCCTCTTCTGGTTACTAGTCCTGAACCAATTAGAGTTCATCCACCTCCTAGGCCTAGAACTCCCTTTCCATTTCCTGAATCAGAGGACACTCTAGCAGACAAAGCACAGGAAGTTCATAGTGTTCACTGCCCTTCTTGCTGTGCAACTTTCACTCCTCATCCCTTGCTTTGCACTCCTCCCAACCCTGGTCCTTTCCTTATCCCACATGTCTCAGCTCCTTTCCTTCCCCCTTTGGAAGACGACTCTGACTCGCATTAACTCTTGTATTGGCTCTTCAGCCTTTATGAAAGTTACTTTATCCATCCTTCTCCTATCTTCTATGTTCTTGAACAAAATCTTTAGCTCCTTGCTTAAGTTTCTTGCTCAAGTCATCACCCTCTTTCTAGTGACTGTCATTTATCTTGTCTATTGCCAGGTTCCTTTTGGTGAACCCCTAGTCTTTCAGGTTCACTACTCTCACAACAACTTCTCGCTTGTTGTTGGCTGTGCTCTTGTTGCTTATGTGCAAGTTTCTGTTCCACATCAGGAAGGTCCTGCTGCCAAATCACCTATTGTCCCCAAGATGTTGGAATTTTCCGATCATCTTCCATTCCCTGATTCCACTCCCAAGGAAATAGCAGCAGATTGGGCTGCTCCTATTGATAAATCCAGCTGGGAAAATGATTCATGGTCTGCTCATAATCCTGATTGGCACCCCTTCATTCCTGAAGAACCACCTCTTGACCCAGAAGCCGATAGTTGGTCTTCTAAGATTCTTTCTTTTGATACTCTCAGTTTCTATCACTTTGTACATCACCTGGAGTTTGCCAATCTCACTGTGGATCTCATCCCTGAACCTATTCTCACAAGGATCACTGATCATGTCTTTAGTGGCTGACACCAGAGATACATCATTGATCAAGAAGGCCAACTTGTTGCTCTTGACAGAGATACCTGTGCTATTGTCTACTGACAAGAGTATGCTACCCTCAAGCACAAAAGAGATATTTTCCATTGTCATCCTCAAGGCATTTCCCTTGACCCTTATGAAATAGCTGATAGGATTTATCGTAGAGAACAGCTTTGTAGAGAACGAGCTACCACCTTCTTTCCAGAAATACCCAAGTGGTTCCTTTCTGAAGTCTCTAACAGTAACCTTTAGTTTCTCACCCCTAGTTTTTCTTTCAATATGGCAGATCCATCTCCTTCCACCTTTTCCTCTTCTGCTTTTCTTGATCAATTTCTTGATGAGAAAGATCCCATGCAACATCTCTCTATTATTGCTACACAGTTTGGTTTCATGTCTGGAAACATAGCCAAGCTCACCTCAGACCTAAACAAAGCCAACACTGACTTAGAAGAAGCTAATGCACCGATCTCAGCTGCTGCCTTACCTGGCTCTTCTTCCATCACTACCAAAATCTCATAGAAGATCAAAATCTTTGTAGATCCTGGTAACTTCAACAGTAAAATCAAGAAATTTGATGAATGGTGGGAAAAGATTACCATTTGGCTTTCAGTCAATCAGAATTCCATCGTTCCCAAATCCTATGATGCTGTTGTTGCCGTCCTCTTATGAATGACTGGTACTCATGCCAGTACCTTTGCATCTGCTCACTTACAACAAGGACATGACTATAAATGGACAACCTTGGAGAAAGATCTCTGAGAACATTTCCATCCTGTTGCCAAACCTGATTGGGCATTACAAAAGCTGCAGAAGCTTAAACAAACCAACAAAGTCCATGTCTTCAACTTTGTTGAAGAATCCAAGAAGCTTTATAAATAAGCTGCTACTGAAGATTCTCATGCTGCCTACATCCTTGAAGGCAATATTCTTCCTGAAATTCAGAATGAGATTGGTCACTGTGGAGAACAAACTCGCAATCTTCAGGAATATCTAGACTCTGTCCTTGAAGTCGGACAATTCTTTGAGACACAGCGCTTCCTGAATAAACTTTCTGCTTTTGCTACTTTTGAACCATCCCCTTTCCGACATCAGTCTCATCATGATCCTAACACCATGGATGTTGATGCCATCTCAAAGAAACCATCCTCCTCTCATAAACATCCACTGGCTGGATGTTACAATTGTGGTTCCTCTGGTCACATTGCCAAGAACTGCACTAAGCCATCCACACAATGCCGTGAATGTCACTGGTCTCGTGGTGATCACAAACCCTCTTGTTCCTGTTTTCATTGCAAGATCCAATCTCTTGATGAACTTAGTTTGGACTCCGCTAATGATGGTGGTGCCCACTATGTTCAAGGAATGATTTATAACATGAAAGAAGCTGAACAGGCTCATCAAAACCATGGATCCTCTTCTTCTTCTTCCATTCTTGTTCCTTCCAATAAGGGAAAAGCTGTTATACAGAAGGTGTACCTCAAGTAAAGACGAAGGAGTCATGCAAGCAGGACACTCATGAAGAGGTATAACTCAGCTCACAATGACAAAGACTAAGAGGGTCTGGTAGGACAGCCTAAGGACACCCACACGAAGGGTTAGCTAAGACCAAGGAGTCCTGAGAAGGACAACCAAGGGACTAAGGAGTTCTAAAGGAGACTGATGAAGGGACAAAGAGGGTGACTCAAGAGTACACTATTATTGTGCAGATCAAGAATGTATTACGAGTACATGGGCAGTGAGTATATATCCAGAGGGACATGTAAGCATAGAAGCTCATGGAATGTGAAGGAATCGGGAAGACTAAGCAGTTGTGACAGAAACTACTGTGGAGAGTGGCTGTCCAAAAGGAGAAGAAAGAAGAAGGCTAAAGAGGAATAAAGTCCGCATGAAGACCGCTTGTGATGATGAGGAAATGGAGATGATGGTACAGAAAGATATCTGGGATAGGGGAACAACTAGGGTGAAGGATGGAGAGAAGGAGAACACCATGATATAGGAAGGAAATTGTAACAAAAGCCAAAGAAACTTGAATCATCTGGGTGTTCAAGTTCCCAACACTTCATCTTGTTCTCTTTCTAGTGACTTCTCTTCCAGTCTAAATTATAGCTGAACAGGGTCTTCTGTTGAACAGAAGCTTGGCTGGGGCTTCATTCCAGTGCTTGATTCTGTTCACACACCTTCTTCTATTGCTTCCATAGGAATCCCAGAACATGTTCAGATTAGATCCATTCATACTTGCAAAATAGTTCTCTCCATTGCTATTGCTCCCACACACCACCGTGACCACTTCATTAAAGCATTCATGCTTCTTGATAGTGGAGTCAATACTATATTTATTGACTGCATCTTCACAAACAAGAATAAACTTCCCCTTATAGCCTTAGCTAAACCAGTTCCGGTTTACAACACTGATGGTACTACCAACTCTGCTGGTTCTATCACACATTAAGCCGAAGTTATTCTTGATTTCCAAGGACATTGTGAATGTACAATCACTAAAGTCACTGATCTTGGAAAGAATCAGATGATACTCAGTTATACATGGCTCAAGAACCATAATCCAGAAATAGACTGGTCTACTGGAAAAGTCCACATGACTAGATGTTCCTGGTTATGTAATTCTCTTCATGGCAAACCTGCATTTGCTCGTCAGATTGAATCTGATGAATGAGATGCTTTACATCATTATCATCAAATCAAGACAGCCATAACTTCTCCATCTAAAGTTGATTCTAAACCTGAGGACCTCATTCCTAGAGAATACCATAACTATCTAAAGGTCTTCTCAAAGAACAAATCCAAATGTATGCCCATTAAGAAACCATGGGATCATGCAATCAATCTTAAAGATACCTTTGTTCCAAAGAAAGGTTGTCTAATACCTTTGTCTGCCAATGAACAGAAAGAAGTTTCCGACTTCATCGATGACCAATTAAAGAAAGGTTATATTCATCCTTCTAAATCAGAGCAGACATCTCCAGTATTCTTTGTTCCAAAGAAGGATGGTCATAAACAAATGGTACAAGATTATCGTTATCTCAACAAGCATACAGTTAAGAACAACTATCCACTCCCTTTGATCTCGCAGCTTGTAGACAAGCTCAAAGGATCAAAATGGCTTACCAAGATAGATCTTCACTAGGGATATAACAATATCTGCATCAAAGAAGGTGACAAATGGAAAGCCACCTTTGTCTGTCACTGAGGCTCTTTTGAACCCACAGTCATGTTCTTTGGTCTCTGTAATTCCCCTGCCACATTCCAAACCATGATGAACAAAATCTTTGCCAACATGGATGATGTTGTCATTGTCTACATTGATGACATCATGATTTTTATGAAATCTCCTGATCTCAAAGATCATGACAGAATAGTCAAAGAAGTTCTTCATCATCTAGAAGAAAATGACTTATTTGCAAAACCAGAAAAGTGCACCTTTCATGTTCAAGAAGTAGAATTCCTTGGCATGGTTGTATCTTGTGATGGGATCAAGATGGATAATTCAAAGGTCAAAGCCATCCAAAATCGGCCTGCTTCCACAAATGTCAAAGATGTCAGATCTTTTCTTGGTCTTGCAAATTTCTACTGAAGATTCATCAAGGACTATGCTCAGATAGCTCATCCCTTGACAGATCTCACCTGAAAGGACATTCCTTTCATATGGTCTGAAAGACAACAGAACACCTTCTCTGACTTAAAGAATCATTTCACCACTGCCTCTATTCTCACTTACCCTGACATTGATCATTGCTTCTGCCTTGAAATGGACACTTCTGACTTTGCCACTGGTGCAGTGTTATCTATAGAACAAGATAACAAATGGCATCCTGTTGCCTTTTCATCTCATTCTATGACTCCAGAAGAACACAATTACTCTGTTGCTGACAAAGAATTACTCTCTGTCGTCTGAAGTCTAGAACAATGGCATCATTTCCTAGAAGGTACTCACCATGAATTTTAAATTTGGAATGATCATGCAAACCTTCAATGGTTTATGAAACGACAAGACCTAAATCATTGTCAAGCCCAATGGGCACAATACTTGACTCGTTTCAATTTCAAATGGATTTATAAACCTGGTACTTCTATGGATAAAGCTAACGCTCTCTCCTGTTGAGAAGATCATGCAGTTGGTATGGAAGCTGATAACAAACAAGTTCTCATAATCCCTCCCTCGCAGATTGTTGCCCTCGAAACAGTTCTTCTTTCCACTGACTCAGACATCTTACATGATAAGATTCATCTTGCCACATCCAAACTCATGGAATCAGATGTCTCATGTCTCAAAGAACTTCATGGCATTGAATCTGCTGATGATCTTTTACTTTATGATTCTACTGGAAAGATCTATATTCCTGATGATCAAGATCTCAGAATGGAACTTTTATGTCTCCATCATGACACATCTATTGCTGGTCATCCTGGTTTTGATAAAACCCTAGATCTTCTCCAACAATCTTACATGTGGCCTGGCATGTCCACATTCACTAAAGATTATGTGTCCAGCTGTGATTGCTGCCAATGCTTCAAAGGATCTAATCAAGCTTCTTCTGGAAAGCTTTTTCCGCTTTCCATTCCTGAAGCTCCCTGGACAGAAATCTCTGTGGACTTTACCACAGATCTTCCATTTTCCAATGGTTTTGATTCTATTCTTGTTGTCATTGACCATCTCTCAAAAGAAGTCAAGTTCATCCCTTGCAACAAGACAGCTACCACAATGGACACTGCTTGTCTATTCCTATCCAATGTTTGGAAAATACACAGGTTACCTCAGAGTATTGTCTCTGATAGAGGCCCTCAATTTGCTTCGCAAGTAATGCAAGAGTTGTGCAAACAACTTGGTATTCATTACAAGATGTCAACCACATTTCATCCACAAACGGATGAACAAACTGAATGCATGAACTGAGATCTTCAACAGTATCTTCGGCTCTTCACATCTGAACAATAGACACAATGGGTAGATTGGTTACCTATTGTGCAATTCTCCTATAACACTAAGAAACAAGCTTCAACTCAAAAGTTTCCTTTTGAAATCACACAGTCTTATTCTCCTCACATGGGTTTTGAACCTCAAAGTTCTAAAGCACCCTCTGCTGATCAATTCATGCTTGATATGCAGAAAACCCTTGCTCAGACTAGAGAGTCTCTTGCAAAAGCTCAGGCTCATATGAAAGTTCAAGCAGATAAACATCACTCTGCTTCTCTGGATTATTCCATTGGAAATAAAGTTTGGCTTTTTACAAATAACCTTCGCTTAACTCGAGCTTCTCACAAGTTATCAGAAAGATGGCTTGGACCATATGAAATCATTCAGCTTATTGGGGAAAATGCAGTTAAACTCCACCTCCCATGCTCTATGTGCATTTATCCTGTTGTTAACATTTCCAGAATCCGTCCTTATAAGGAACAACTTGACAGACAGCCTAGCTTCCATCCCAGACCTGTGAATGTCACTGAAGATCAAGATGTTGAATATAAAGTCGACTACATAGTTAACTCTCATTTCAAACATCATCACCTTGAATACCTTGTGCATTAAAAAGGCTACACTGATGAAGACTGCACATGGGAACCTCTCAGCAATCTCACTGGTTCTTTCCTTGCTATTAAAGACTTCCATCACCTTTATCCTTCTGCACCACGCCATATTCATCTTGCACAAGCAGATTTCCTTGCCTCTTTCACTGACTTTAGTCAACTGATCATCAAGTCATCTCCTCACAAACGACCTTTTAATCACCTGGAAGTTGATCTCTAGGAGGGGGGTAATGTTATGATCGCTACCCAAAGACCTCTATTTTTCCCTACATTCCTAACACTAAGACTATACTCACAAGACATGTTGCTTGACTTGTCACTCCATGCTCTTTTTCATGTCACATGACTTATCACATGACACATCATGTAACCTATGTCCAGACCCTCATCACATGATTTAGTCTAGACCATGACATCATTACAACATCATATCTCATGGTATGCCTCATGCTATTAATCTCCGTGCTGTGCATGGCTATGCTCTTGCTTCTTATGCTGCATGCCTTTCATCTCCATCTGTCACATGCTCTATTCTTACTCATAGTTGCTTACTGTACATGCGCTCCCTTTGGACTCTTACTATACGTAGTAGTTGTACTCACACGCACTGCTTGATCCATGCACTATCCTGTAGAGTATATAAAGGGGACCGACTGCGCCTTACAGCTGCAGTCTTGTCCTCTTGGAGAGCCCACCAGAGCACCTCCTCAACTCCTCAACTCAATACTACTATCTTAGACAGCTAGAGCTAGTCTGGTTAGCTTTGGTTGTTTCACCAACCTTTTTCAAGCCATAGTGGACCATATTAGAATGGAGGGATTGATTGATAATTGTTGACATAGTTTTTGTGACCTGAACAGCATTCTCTGCCTGATTGCTGGAGATAAGGTGAACAGCATGGCAGATATTGTTACAAACACACTCTTTGCCCCTATCATAACCTTCGTGGACACCATATCTTCACACCTATCTTATCTTTTGGACTTAGAACTTTTCTTTGACGACTATCACGTGACTGATCATGTGACCTGGTCTAGACCTATGATGTCACTATGACATCATGCCTCACTCTTTTAATCTCTGTTCGCTTCTCTTCCATTATGCATAGCCTTGCATTGCCTCATTAATCTCTGCTGTAGTCTAGAACGTTCTAGCCTATGTGTGCACAGACCACGTAGTCAATATGTACAAACACCTGTATAGTATATAAACCTGAATCCCATCGCCCCAAGAACTCTAGTCAAGTTCTTGTGGGACTTCCTGCTAGTCTTCTTACTCCTTTCCCTCACAAGTTCAACTGTCAGTGGCCCTAGTCCTGTACAGGATCTAGTGGTTGTTATGAATGCACCTCTTAGCCCCTATTGTAACCTTCACGGACAGCTTATCAGCGACATATCTTATCCTTTGAACTTAGAACTTTTCTTCAATGAACATCACATGACTGGTCATGTGACCTGGTCTAGGCCTATGATGTCACTATGACATCACGCCTCACTCTTTTAATCACCATTCTCTTCTCTTCCATTACGCATAGCCTCACATCGCCTCATTAATCTCCACTATAGTCTAGAACATTCTAGCCCTTACATGCACGGACCATGTAGTCAATATGTACAAACACCTGTATTCTATATAAACCTGAATTCCATCGCCCCATGAACTCTAGTCAAGTTCTTGTGGGAATTCCCCTAGATCTTCTTGCCTCCTTTCCCTCACAAGCTCTTCGTCGGTGACCCTAGTCCTGTACAGGATCTAGCAGTCGCTTACATAGAACTTGACTATCTCTGACTACCGTCACTGACTCTACCCTCTCCACTCTTCACTTCTGCCTGCGCCCCCCAGTGGTAAGGGAAAACTCATAGCCGGCCCTGAGGCTTAATGGGAACTACGATACACTCTCCCTCCTCCAACTTTTATGTATACCTCAGCCCTATAGCCGTGCAGGTGCAGACCCTTAGGGCGCACACAAAGGGTCTCCTCAAGAGGAGTTAAAGTGGCTGATCCCCACCCTCTACCTTAGTTCACCTTCTTTTGGGAATATGTTCCCACATCCACATGAGGCGCATTCTTTCCATACACGTAGCCAGTAGTCTTCCCTTGTAGTCAGCGCAAGAGCGGTATTGTGCCCGCCGCCTACAAGCGATACGTACATATCCAAGTCGGAAAAGGTCATTGACCCGATTGGATCTTTGCTGGAGTGATTACGATCCTCGCAAAGTACGATACAATGGATGATCCTTATAAAGAAAGAATCCTCCTCGCCTCCCCTTACCCGTGAATTCGACCCCAACGACGCCACCCCAATCAAAATAGAACAAGAAGACTTCCCTCTTGAATTCTTTGATTTTCTGCGAGCCAGTTTTAGAAACATCGGCAACACCCCAGACCCAAACGACCTCTATGCGGAACGCCGCGAATACATTGATCAAGACCCCAGAAGGTACCAACATCTTATCCCCCCTGCCTTACGAAACCCTCCACCTCCACCAGAACCAATACTGGCAAGAGGCCTGAACTGACAAAGAAACGTCTCAATACACTCCCTCTCTGAGTTACAGCTTGGAAATCAGTGAAGAAAGCTTCACCCCCGAAGAAACCAGAATGGATTATCCCGACTCGACCCATATTGGGTACAACAAAATGAGCGTGCAACCCGCGCAGCCAATGCAAGGGCCTCAGCCTGCTCTTGACGTCACCAGCTTGCTGGCGACAATTAATGCCTTACAAGGACAACTGGCCCAGCTGCAGGCCACTCAACAACAGCAGCAACAAGGCACAGTCACTACCACTGTCTCCAAAAAGGTAGAAACAGTGCTTGTTACGATCGCTCCCAAAGAGCCCCTATTTTTCCTACATTTTCTACGACAAGTCTTCGCTCACTAGACATGTTGCTTGACTTGTCGCTCCTCGCTCTTTTTCGTGTCACGTGACTTATCACATGACGCATCACGTGACCTATGTCCAGACCCTCGTCACAAGACTCAGTCTAGACCATGACATCATTACGACGTCATACCTCATGGTACACCTCATGTTATTAATCTCCGTGCTGTGCATGGCTATGCCCTATGCCCTTGCTTCTTATGCCGCATGCCTTTCATCTCCATCTGTCACATGCTCCGTTCTTACTCATAGTCGCTTACTGTACATGCGCTCCCTTCGGACTCTTACCTTAGATAGTAGTTGTACTCACACGCACTGCCTGGTCCGTGCGCCATCCTGTAGAGTATATAAAGGGGACCGCCTGCGCCTTACAGCTGCAGTCTTGTCCTCTTGGAGAGCCCACCAAAGCAATCCTAGACTCCTCGACTCCTTCTATTGTCTTAGCCTCAACGCCAGCTATTCGGTTAGCCTTGGTTGTTTCACTAGGACAAGACTACTAACCATCGCCGAGTCCAGCTAACTCCCCGACCATTGAAAGCACTTGCCGCTTATCCTCGTACGCCGAGCATTAGTAGGGTTCCTATTGCTTCTAGTCCTAGTCATCACTGAAGGTCGCTCCTTCACCAAGTGTCCATCGTTAAGCAAGAACCCTCGCCGGTCGTAGTCCCTCTTCATTGGGAAGAGTCGGACTTTAAGAAAGAAGAGGAAGAGGAATCCGAGCTCCCCTCTCTCCCCGTTCTTACCCCTAGTCTCCCCTCGTACCGTAGCGCCTCCTTTGATCCGAACGACCAGGAGCCGCCTAGCAACTGGCACACTCCCTCGCCGCCACCGCTCTATCGGAACCACCGCATCCAAAGGCTTAACAGCCCTTATCGGGTTCCTTCCCCTGAACGTTCTCCCACGCCACTCCTTGAGCCGGTAAACTGGGATCGTATCCAACCTCTAAACCCCTATCCCCTCGACATTTCTAACTCTGGATCCGAGACGCTTGTTCACGGCTCAGTGCGCGATCTGCATCGAATATTCGTCCCCTCAGAGGTCGATCGAATTATTGCAGAGGGAATTCTGCTTGGTCAGCGTCAGCAGGAACAACAGGACAGAGAACGCCGACTTAGAGAGGCAAGAGAGAGAGTTGAGAACCGTTTACGCCATCTTCAGGAGGATCCCGTTCACGGACATATTGTTAATCGCCACCTTCTCCCTCCTATCCCTCGCTGGTCTCGAGTCCATCCGGTTAGGGCTCCTTACTTTCTCCATAATTGTCCTACGTCTCTCCGCCCCTTCGGATCTCTTCGGAGACCTTATCGTTACCGCAACCCTCATCCTTGATAGAAATATCGTAGAACCAGAATACCCTCTTACTCCTCCCGAATCAATTCGTTTCGCGCCTCCTAGGCCCCCTACTCCATTCCCTTACCAGGAATCTGAGCAGACGCTTCTTGACGAAGAAGTAAGAAGTCTTCCTCGTCCTTCTCGCCCTAGGACTCGTCGCTTCCGCCGTCACCCCTTGCTTCGCTCCCAGTCCACTCCTGGACCTTTCCTCATTCCTCGCGTCGCAGCTCCTATCCCTTCTTCGGAAGATGAACCTGCCGCGAACTGAATCCACATTTCTCTTTATGTTTTTGAACGAAATCCTTGACTCTTTGCTTAAGTTCTTTGTTCAAATCATTGCCTTCATTTTGATTACCATCGTTTATCTTGTCTTTCGCCAAGTCCCTCGTGGTGAACCTCTTGTCTTGCAAGTTCACGCCTCCCGCAACAATTTTTCTCTTGTCGTTGGCCGCGCTCTTGTTTCATACGCACCAACTCCTATTGTCCCCATTCCACGGCAGGAAGTTCCCGCCGAAACATCTATTGTTTCCGAGGCTCCGGAAGTCTCCGATCACCTTCCATTTCCCGACTCCACTCCTGAGGAGATAGCTGCAGATTGGGCAGCCCCCATTGACGAAACAGGTTGGGACAACGATTCGTGGTCCGAACATAACCCCGACTGGACTCCGTTCGTTCCCGAAGAACCTCCCTACGACCCAGAAGCCGATACTTGGCCTACTGAGTTACCCTTTGACGAACTTGCGCTTCGTCAACTCATTAATCATTCCGAGTTCGCTGACTTTGCTTTCGAACTCATCCCGGAACCTATCCTCTCTGAAATTGCCACTCGCACTTTCAGCTACCGCTACTCTCTTCATCAGATCGATCAGCATCATCGACTCTACGAGCTCGAATACGTTACTGCTCGCATTTCCTATTTTCAGCAATTGGCCGAAGAGGAACATCGCCAGCAAAACGTACAAATTTATCACCGCAGACCTCGTAACGTAACGCTTGATCCTTACCTCATCGCCGAGAGAGTCTTCGAAAGAAGTCGCCGCCGCGCAGAAGCCATCGAACCAGAAGTACCGAGTTGGTTCTTTGATCAACCCGCTGCTACCATTACTGAAGCCAAGATCGACGATCTCTAATTTCTTCCATCATGGATCCTTCTCCATCCACATTTTCTTCTTCTTCTTTTCTTCAGAATCTCCTTGATGAAAAAGATACCAATGCGCAAATGTCCATGATAGCTACTCAATTCGGTTTCATGTCAGCCAATGTTGCTTCTCTCACTCGTGATTTGGCCAAGGCCAACGAAGACCTTGAGCAAGCCAATGCTCAACTCGCAACCGCAATCTTACCTGGCCCCGTCTCTACCAAAATCTCGAAGAAAGTTGAAGTCTTCATAGATCCTGGTAATTTCAACGGTGAAATAAAAAAGTTTGACGAATGGTGGGAAAAGATCACAGTCTGGTTAAACATTAATCAAGACTCTATCTTCCCTAAGTCTTACGATGCCGTTGTCGCCATCCTCTCTCGCATGACTGGCACTCGTGCCGGAACCTTTGCATCCGCTCGCTTGCAACTCGGACGAGAATATCAATGGGGTCAACTCGAGACAGACCTCAAGGAACATTTCTGTCCCGTTGCCAAACCAGATTGGGCATATCGAAAGCTTCAAAGGCTTAAACAGACCAACAAAGTCCATGTCTTCGATTTTGTTGAAGAATTCAAGAAGCTTGCCAGAGAAGCCGACATCACCGATTCTCACGCTGCCTACATTCTCGAAGGAAACATCCTTCCTGACTTACGAAATGAAATTGTTCGCCGCGGAGAACGCACTCACATTTTGAAGGACTATCTTGAGTCTCTTCTTGATGTCGGACAAATTGCGGAAATGCAACACTTCCTGAATAAGCCTGCCGCTTTTACCCAATATGAACCTTCTTCTCGTTTCCGTTCCAACCGAGACCCCAACGCTATGGACGTTGATGCCGTCTCAAAGAAACCGTCTTCTTCTCGCAAACGTCCACCGGCTGGATGTTACAATTGTGGAGCTTCTGGCCACATTGCCAAGAACTGTTCCAAACCATCAACACGATGCCGTGAATGTCACTGGTCTCGTGGTGATCACAAACCTTCTTGTTCTCATTTCCGTCGAAAGATTCGTTCTCTTGATGAACTTAGCTCAGACTCCGCCGACGATGGTGGTGCTCGCTATGTTCAAGGACTCGCCTATAATATGAAAGAAGCCGAACAGGCTCGCAAAAAACATGGATCCTCGTCTTCTTCCAATAAGGGAAAAGCCAAAGCAACTTGAACCATCTGGGTGCTCAAGTTGCCAACGCTTCATCTTGTTCCCTTGATAGTCATCATTCCTCGTGTCTAAATTATAGCCGAACAGGGCCTTCTGTTGAACAGAAGCTCGGCCAGGGCATAGTACCGGTGCTTGATTCTGTTCACACATCTTCTTCTATTGCTTCCATAGGAATCCCAGAACATGTACGGATTAGATCCGTACATACTCGTGAAATAGTTCTCCCAATAGCTATTGCTCCCATGCGCCACCGTGACCGCTTCATTAAAGCATCCGCGCTTCTTGATGGTGGAGCTAATACTATATTTATTGATCGAACCTTTGCAAACAAGAACAAACTTCCTCTTATCCGCCTAGCTAAACCAGTTCCGGTCTACAATGCTGATGGCACTACCAACTCCGCTGGTTCCATCATGCATCAAGCTGAAGTTATTCTTGATTTCCAAGGACACCGAGAACGTACAATTGCAGAAGTCACTGATCTTGGAAAGAATCAGATGATACTCGGTTATACGTGGCTTAAGAACCACAATCCAGAAATAGACTGGTCTACCGGACAAGTCCAAATGACTAGATGTTCCTGGTTATGCAATTCGCTTCGTGGCAAACCGGCATTCGCTCGTTGAATTGAATCCGATGAACAAGATGCCTTGTTATATCATCATCAGATTAAAGTTGCCACAACATCTCCACCCAAACCCGATCCTAAACCTGAGGATCTCATTCCTAGAGAATACCATGAGTATTTAAAGGTCTTCTCTAAGAAAGAATCAGAACGCATGCCCATTAAGAAACCATGGGATCACGCCATTGATCTCAAAGACACCTTCGTTCCAAAGAAAGGACGACTAATACCTTTATCCGCCGACGAACAGAAAGAAGTTTCTGACTTCGTCGATGATCAACTAAAGAAAGGATATATTCGCCCTTCTAAATCTGAACAAACATCTCCCGTATTCTTTGTCCCAAAGAAAGATGGTCGAAAACGAATGGTGCAAGATTATCGTTACCTTAATGAGCATACTGTCAAGAACAACTATCCGTTACCATTGATCTCGCAATTAGTTGACAAACTAAAAGGCTCAAAATGGTTTACCAAGATAGATCTTCGCTGGGGATATAATAATATCCGCATCAAAGAAGGAGACGAATGGAAAGCTGCCTTCATCTGTCACCGAGGTTCTTTTGAACCCACGGTTATGTTCTTTGGTCTTTGCAATTCCCCTGCCACGTTTCAAACCATGATGAACGAGATCTTTGCCGATATGGATGACGTTGTTGTTGTCTACATTGACGAC
>JBBPNQ010000520.1:0-15433 GCA_038090975.1 Boletellus pseudochrysenteroides
CATAGCCATGACATGAGGTGAGCACAAGGTATTCATGAGGTATGACATCACTATGATGTCATGGTCTGGATCTAGTCATGTGAAGGAGTCTAGGTGAGTGTCAGGTGATATGTCATGTGACGCAAGAGTGAGCGAGGATTGACTATGGCTTTAGAGCCTTGTAGTGCCAGTATGAGTGTCAGATAAATCAGGATAAATCTAGGGAAATTTCAGGTAGTGTCTAGCACTGTTATCCACTGTTTGGACCTGTTTGTTCGCGACTGTAACACTATCAACAATAGAGTTGATGAAATGAGTGGCTTGAACAGCATTTTTGGCCTTGCCAGTAAGGATTTGCTGAACAATAGCTCTCTTGTTGGTGGAGGAAAGCTTGGAAGGGTGATCACCATGAAGCCTAGGCCCCTCTGGTTGGATTTCCCGAAGAACCTGGGATACTGTAGACTTCCCTAGACCAGTCTGTGAGGCAATCTTCCTGGTAGGTAGGTCAAGAGAGGCAAGAGAGATGATGTTTTGTCTTTAAGAGATGAAAATGGATTTCATGGTGATGATGAGAAAATGAGCAAAGGGTGGTGGGGTTTATATATGTTGGATCATACTCATTACATAAAGGTAACATAATAGCACCCTTGATGGATGTATGTAATGATATCACAGCATGCCAGGGCCAATATATATAATCAAAACTTTAAGTCAATAACTGTCTGCATGACATGTCATTTTTAAATGGCTGCTATTCTATCAATTCTCATCCAAATCACTTGATTCTTGGACCAATAGAATGCCAAGTGTACATACCTCATTCCATACATTTGTGGTTTAGGGCTATGGTTAGGGGTTATTGTGTTTAGTCATAACCAATGTAAAACATGCAAACATGTGGACAGTTTTTTGAGCCACTGTATTGCATGATGATGTCTTGCCATAGCAAGCTGACATCTGCTACCAAGATCTTGTTCTTTACTTGTTTCAAACCATCTGCATCAAATGTTGTCCCATGGGAGGGTTTTTCCTTTTGAGCTTTTTTTACATGATTGAGGATCTGCTTCTTGCCTCCATGGACTCACGTGACATTTGCCCCTTGGATCCTTTTGGCTGGAAGGATCTGAACCTGTGTGTTGTCCTGCTCAATGCCAATAGCATGATCTTCTTGGCAAGAGAGCATGTCAGCTTTTCCCATAGAGGTGCTGGGTTTCTTGACTAAAAGGTAGTTAAATCAGGACAAGTATTGAGCCCATCTGGCCTGTTGCTGATTGAGATCTTGCTTGACCATGAAATGTTGTAGGTTCACATGGTCCATCCAAATTTCAAATTGAAACCCAGCCTCTTCAAGGTAGTGGCACCATTGCTCAAGCACAAGGACTATTGCCAACATCTCTTTATCCATGATTGGGTAGTTCTGTTCCTCTGATGTCATGATGTTGGAGGAGAAGGCCACTGGATGCCATCTTCCTTCCTTTCAATTGATAGTACGCCACCAGTGGCAAAATCCAAGGCATCAGTTTCCAGCCAAAACTTTTGATTGTTGTCTGGGTATGCTAGTGGTGGTGCTGTGGTGAATCTTTTCTTTAGATGCTTAAAGGTGGCATTTTCCTTATTGGACCACACCCATGGTTGGTGCTTCTTGGTTAAGTTGTTGAGGGGTCAACTGATCTGGGAGAAGTCTTGGATGAACCTTTGGTAGAAGTTTGCCAGGCTGAGGAAGCTTCTTACACCTCAGACATTGTGTGGCATTGGCCATTCTAGGATTGCTTTGACCTTGTCTTGTTCCATCTTGATCCCTTGTTGAGATACTATCATCCCTAGGAACTCAACTTCTTTTGCGAAGAAGGAACATTTCTTGGGTTTGGCAAACAGGTTGTTTTCCTGTAGCTGATGTAGCACTTTCCTTACAGTGTCTGCATGTTCTTCTCTTGTTCCGTTTGTAAAGATCATCATGTTATCAATGTAAACAACAACACATGTGTCCATGTTGGTGAAGATCTCATTCATTATTGTTTGGAATGTGGTGGGTGAGTTGCATTGTCCAAAGAACATGATAGTTGGCTCAAAACTTTCATGGTGACAGACAAATGCTCCTTTCCATTTGTTGCCCTCCTTGACTTGAATGTTGTTGTACCTCCATCTTAAATCTATTTTGGTGAACCAATGGGATCCTTTGACCTTGTCAACCAGTTGGGAGATCAGGGGTAATGGATAGTTGTTCTTAACTGTCCACTCATTTAGGTAGCAGTAATCTTGCACCATGCACTTCTTGCCATCTTTCTTTGGTATGAAGAATACAGGTGACATTTGGGGGGACTTAGAAGGTCGGATGTATCCCTTTCAGGGTTGTTCATCTACAAAGTCTGACACTTCCTTTGTTCTTCTACAGATAAGGGGAAAATTCTTCCTTTCTTGGGGACAAAGCCTTCTTTGAGATCTATGGTGTGATCCCAGGGCTTCCTTGAGGGGAGGCATTCTAAGACTTTCTTTGAAAAGACCTCTAAGTATTTGTGGTACTCCTTGGGGATTTGCTCCTCTAGGGGAAGGTCCATAGATTTGCTCTTTTCCAACACCTTGATTTTGGCATGGGTATAGGGGGTGTTGTTCAGCTCCTGTTCTTCAAGAGACCATAGAAACATAGCTCTATCAGAGAGGAGGTAGCAGGTTTTTGGGCATCAGGTTATTTTTACTGTACCCTTCATCCAGTCTATCTTAGGATTGTGTTTTTGCAGCCACATGTGTCCTTAGATTAGATCGTTGCACCCTAGATTGGTGACTTCTGCCATTATGCATTCCCAATGTCCTTGGTACTGTAAGCAACCACTAATCCTGTACAGGACCAGGGCCACTGACACTCAAACTTGGGAGGAAAGTGAGGGAAGTGATCTAGTGGAAAGTCCCACAAGAACTTGACTAGAGTTCTTGAGGTGATGGAATTCACAACTATATACTATACAGGTGTTTCTACATGTTGTGTTACTGGTCCATGTGTGCATAGGCTAGAACATTCTAGACTATAGCAGAGATTAATGAGGCTGTTTGTGGCTATGTGTAATGGAAGAGAAGGAGCAGAGATTAAAGGAGTGAGACATGATGTCATAGTGACATCACAAGCCTAGACCAGGTCAAGTGACCAGTCATGTGATAGTTGTTGAAAATGTTCTATGTTCAAAGATACGATAGTTGCTGTGATAAGGTGCCCACAATGGTTATGATAGGGGCTAAAGAGTGTGTTCATAACAGGTACTCTATTATTAACTCCGCTTTATGGGTGATAGTACCAGCGGAGTTCTGGATGCCATCTATGTTATACACATGCAGTGGCCTTTCAATCCTAGTGATGGGTAATTTTTTGATCTTTACCCATTCTTGGTTGATGAATACCCCATTAGCACTGCTATCAAGTAGTGCCTTACAGGGGACTCTCTTCTCCTTATTGGTGGCAGCACATACATTGATGTCTACCAGTACTTCATTTTTAATATTGAAGGATCTTATGCATATTCATTCTGGGGTTTCTTTGTCATAATTTTTCCTTTATTGGTTAAAACTGAATTAAGCCTGCATTCCCATGCAGCAAGCCTATCTAGAGACCCAGTTTCGGTGGATGTAAAACTATTCTAATTACTTTGTCTTTTTCCAGCAACTGTTACAGTCATGAACAAACAGGACTAAACAATGGACAACAGTGGTAAACAGTACCCAGAATTTCCCTGGATTTATCTGACACTTGTACTGGCACTACAAGGCTCTAAGGCCATAGTCAATCCTTGCTCGCCCTTGAGTCACGTAACCTATCACCTGACATATCATGTGACACTTGCCTAGACTTTCTCACATGACCAGATCTAGACCATGACATCATAGTGATATCACACCTGATGTCATGACTATGCCCCAGCCATAGCCTCATGCCTTTCATCTCCACTGACAGGTATAGCCTTATGCATTGCCTTCACCTCATGTGTCATCTCATAACTTGCCTCATGGCTCATCATACCCTATGCCCTTGCCTCATGTGCACTGGTTTGCACTGCCTTATGGTCATAGATGCTTACTGTACATACAATCCCATTGGACTCTTACTATATGTAGTATGGTCTCTCTCATGCACTGCTTGGTCTGTGCACATATCCCCAGAGTATATAAGGGCTCATGTATTCACCCATCTCTCTAGTTTTGTCCACTTGGAGAGTCCCTACTGTCTACAACCCTAGGCCCTAGTGGCATACCCTTTCAATTCCATATTACTCATCACTATTGTCTCTTGTGGGTTTGTGCTAGTCCAGTTAGCATAGCTTGTAACCAAGGACAAGACCCAGCACAAACTATCATTGCTTGGTAGGCTTTGGTTGTTTCAGCAGATGCCAGACAAACTCTGGCACTGGGCTTCCAAGTTGGTGACCAAGTATTCATAAAGGCAAAGTACTTTTGCTCTACCAGACCCTCCAAAAAGCTCTCCAAGAAGAATCTCAGACCTTAAGAAATAATTGCAAAGTCAGGAACCTATTCCTTTAACCTCCAACTTTCTGACTCTATGAAGTCCATTCATCTGGTCTTCTATTTTTCTCAGCTGGAACCCTCTGCTCCCAACATGATTCCAAATAGGGTCCAATCACCTTCATCTCTGGTTGAAGTGGACAGTGAACCAGAGTTCAAGATCTCCAAGATCCTCAACTCCAAGGTAGACCATCAATGAAGAAACTGTAAGCTACTATATTTAGTATGCTGGTCCAGATATGAAGGAACAAACAAAGAAACTTCTTGGCTGTTGACCATAGAACTTGGTCACACCTTGGAATTCATTGAGGACTTTCACCTCCAGTATCTAGAGAAGCCCAGTCCTCATTCTGGTTAAGTTTGTAGAAAACAATTTTTGTTTCTACTTACTACTCCTTATCCCCAATCATCTTTCCACTGAGAATCACCCAAATCCCTCCTCCATTCTCTCTGACCTCCTCTGCCAACTCCACCAGCTCCTCCACCACCTCTGCTTCTTCCTCTACCCAGGCTTCATCATCCAACTCCTCCTCCAAAACCAACTTCTCCCTTTGGTAGACCTCCACTTGTTTGAGGTCTACCAGTTCCTCAAGGAGGTTGTTCTGGCAGTCCATCCACACACATTGGCAGTTGACCATGTCCCTCAACCCTGCCACCATCTCTGTCAAGACCCAAAGGGCTGCTTAAGCACTAAGGGTACAGGGGAAGTGAAATGTGCCGTGAGGTACAGCCACATGGCCTTCCTGGATTGGGGGCATTTGGTACATTATGCAACGGATGGTTGGTTCTCACGGTCATGTGATTGAATCGACTGACCTTGGAGATTGGTAGTAGCTCTTGGCAGGGGTCATTGAAATCCTATGAAGCGATAACCAAATCAGGTGTTCTGTCTGAAAGTGGGTGTGGTGACACTGCAGACTCAATCAGGTGTCACGTGAGACCCAGCATGTGATTCGGAAGAAATTCCAATGAAGGGATTGCGCACACCCTAACCCCTCCAGACAATTGGCTGGAGCATCACGTGACCGTGGGAATTCCCTCCCACTCTAACGCCGCTGACCTTGGTTATGCGTTAGTCAGAAGACTTTGTCAGATGATCATGTTGACAGTCACATGCCTGTGGGAACAAGTTCTCTCAGGGTTGGAAACACGTGACTTTACGCTGGTGGCGGTGAGTCCGGGCACACATGGCTGTCGAATGGCTCACATGGGATTGGCCTCACGTGATTCTCACATGCCACTAGTGCTAACTAGACTTGCGACCATGCTGAGAGCTGTCCTAATTAGGCGAAAGCTGAACAGGTGTAGCCAGGCAAAGTCAAAAAGTTGGGTGGCCATTAGGGAAGGAGCCTTGAGTGTAGCAACGGGGGTAGTAGGGTGTGCGCCCTGCCTGACAAGTCCAAAAGGACAAAACCCCTGTCCATGGGAATGCCCTGATAGGCTGGTGAACACAGTGAAGATCACCGGGCTGTGCGAGGACCCAGCTGCATATTACCTAATAAGTGTACGTAAGGAGCTCCGACATCAAGTACAAACGAGGGCCTCCTCCTCGCTCCTGGGCCTTCAGCCCGGTCGCTCGTCATCGTCCACCCATCCCTCCATTGCTGAACCTTCCTCTGATGACTCCTCCCCTGAGTCCTCCAATGACTTCAGCACACCTTCTTTCTGTGCCCTCTTTATCTTCTTCTTCAATTACCCCTTGGGCTTCCTCTTCCACAACTTCTCTATTACCTCTGCTCTGGGCCACTTGCACTTAGCTCTAGCCCCTTGACAGGCCACACATGACCTGGAATTGCCCTTTCCAGGCTCACACTTGAGGCCCCATTCCTTGCACCTCCAGCACTCTTCCACCTCTCATGCCCTTCCTTTACCCTTGTCAGCATCTGAGCCTGACTCCTCTTCCAGTTGCTCCATGCAGATCTGCTTCACCTGCTTTGGTCAGCACAAGATCCTGCAAAAGGACACTGACTTACCCTTACCTTGGCCACTGCCTCAACCTTCTTCCACACAGCCTCCTCCACCTTGTGCCTCACCTCTGCTTCCTCTGCTGCCTTCCTCCTCAACTCCTCCAACTCCTTCCTTGCCTTTGTCCTTCTCCATTCAGTGAACTTCACCATGCACAGGTTGTCATCATTGTTGTCACACTCCACAAGCTAGGTGTTGGACCAGGTTTAGATGTTGTTTTTGTTTTCAGACATGGTGGTATGAGAAGATGAGACCAAGGGTAGAGAAGACTTTTTCATAGGCATCAAAAACCCTTTCAGACTCCAACCTCCATACTCCACATTGTCCCTCACTAAAGGGCCTTCAGGGGTTCAGGTCTAAGAGGGGGATACTGTCATATCCTGAGAATCAGCTAAGTCCAACTCTGGACTTCTCCACTTATATCTCAACCTCTTGCATCAACTCTAGATCTCTGGACATCCAGAGTTCATATACCTATGTAGTATTATTCTGGTATCTTTACCATGTACATTCTCACCTCATAGATACCTCTGATCCTGTGCTTGCTTAGGAGCACAGCTCTGGTTTTCCCCTTACTCTGTCTCTGCCTTTTACTTAGCTTTAGCAAGCATGCAAGTAGCCTGGCTCTGGACTCCTGTATATAAACTCTGTAAAGTAACTCCATAGACCTCAGTCTAATATCATCTTAGATTCTCCTCCTGACCTCTGACCAGACCTTGACAGTCTATCTCCATTTGACTTAGAAGTCTACCTTCTAAAGTCTTAACACTCGTCCCAAGGATCACTTGTGGTCCTCTTGACCTCTGACCTCTGCTCCACAAATCCAGGACAAGGACTGACAAGGGCACACCATATATGGTAAAGCTAAGTCCTGCCTGTCTAGCATAACTCTAGAGTTCAAGAGTTAGCCCTGGAGAAGAAACAGTCTTAACAAACACTGCCTTTAGATTTTTAAAAAAATATAAACCTTTCACAATTATCAATCACTCATCACAAATAACAAGTTTATCCCACCTGCTAAATATGAATTGTTGCTTCATGGTGCTACAGTGGAAGTTCACTTCTCATACTCACATATTTTCATTAAAAAAAGCAAAAAAAAACTTTTACATACCAAGTTTATGTAGACTTACTGTTTCATGCCCACCAAGCTCTCTTCCCTCAAGCCCCCACAAACATATTCAAGTTCATGCACCCAAAAAGGAAAGACACAAGCTTGAGTGCTTCATTCACTTAGTACTATAACTTGTAACTTGAAACTTCTTTCCCATGCTACTTTCCATGCTTTTACTTCATCCCTATGCCACTGCCATAGCTTTCATCACAGACTATCCAGTAATTTTTGTTGATAGCATCAGAGCATATACATGAAAGTTAATGAGTAGTTTCACTTGAAACTATTGTAAACAAGGTAATTGCTAACAAAGTTCAGCCATGCTCTAGTCAAAGAATGGTATGAGAAAGCCACCCATTTCCAAAACCAGTGGGAATCAGCAGACAAAATTGCCAAATACAACAGAACTCCCTCTCATCAGACCTACCATGCTTTCTCTTCCCTCACTCTCTCTTCAAAAACAATAGATCCTGACACCATGGATGTAGACATAGTTAAATTTTCAAAACTCACCTTGGAAGAACATAAGTGCTGCTTTGAAAAAGGACATTGTCTTCACTGCAGAAAACTTGTACACAATAGTGCAAATTGTCCCACCTTCTCCAACTGATGGCCTACTGAAAAAAATGTGCAAAGGGTCAAAGAAGATGCCAACCTACCCCATCTTTAGGAGATAGTTGATGATGATGAGGCTATTGTCTGCAAAGTTACCTTCTTCACTTTTGTCAAGTCTGGTTCTGTTACAATTGCTATCCAAAAGCCTCTATTTTTCCTTGCATTCCTAATGCCTAGATGACACTCACAAGACATGTTGCTTGACTTGTCACTCCATGCTCTTTTTTGTGTCACATGACTTATCACCAGACACACCACATGACCTATATCCAGACTTGCATCACATGACTCAGTCTAGACCATGATATCATTATGACATTACGCCTCATGGAATGCCTCATGTTATTCATCTCTATGCTGTGCATGGCTATGCCACTGCCTTTGCCTCATGCATCATCTCATGACTCACCTCATGTCTCCTCCTGCCCTATGCCCTTGCTCCTTATGCCACATGCCTTTGGTCTCCATTTGTCACATTCTCTATTCTTACTCATGCTCACTTACTGTACATGTGCTCCCACTGGACCCTTACTATACATAGTAGTTGTACTCACATGCACTGCTTGGTCTGTGCACAATCCCATAAACTATATAAAGGGGACCACAAAGCCTTATCAGACCTACTCAACTCACTCTATTGTCTCTGGTTAGCTAGTGCTAGTCTGATTAGCATTGGTTGTTTCAGGTTTCTCTGTGCTGAACTCTGATCGGGCAGATATTGCAGAGAAGTGGGTGATCAAGCAAGCAGAGTAAAATAGAGGGTGCAATTGTGAGGACTTTCATTTTAGCTTATGTGCTGTGCCCTTGTGCAATCCTTGTCCTCATATTTCAGAGGTTGGGTCAGAGGCCAGAGTTTACAACCACAGACAAAGATCCAATGAAGTGGAGAATATGAATCAGAGAATGAAGAGGAGACTTAGAGTTGATTTTCAAACTGGGAAGTAAGTCCCCAGCCAGAGACACATTATATACTGAGTACAGGAGGCTATATACAAATGGAAAGGGCAGAATGGCTATGTTTGCTAGGATAACAGAAAGGGAATACACCAGAGGTGTGATATAACTAGGGATGAAGATCAGTAAGCTAAAATGGAGGCTAATAGAATCACTAGTGACTACTGGTAAAATTGTTACCAGGTCACATAACGAAGCAGAGAAGATATTGTACAAGCAGAGTAGAGGAATGACAGCAGAGTGGAGAAGGATATGCAGAGTGGGGAAATCTACATATGAAGCAGAGTAGGGGCTGAAGCATAGACAGAGGTGTCTTCTTACAAGCAGAGTTGTCACAGTCATGACAACTTTGGATTTTTGAAAAGGGAAACTCCTTCAACACAAGTTTCCCTTCCTTTATGCATGGTCCTGTACTTGTATCCTCAACAACTAGATCTATGTGTATCCCAATTCAGTTGATTGTACCCTTACATACTCAAAGCTGTTGACATCAATACCCTGATTGATAGTAGAGCAGATATCTCTTGCATAGATTGAAACTTTGTACAAAAACATCAGCTCTGTTGCAAACATATCTATTAGCCTCTATTTTAACCATTGTGGGACATTTACAATCTTATCTTATCTTTTGACTTATAGTGGCTCAAAAAAATGTCCCAATATTGGGTCATTTTGGAAATATTGCATAATTGTGAGACAACATGGACAAATAAGGCTATTATTGTGCTGGGGCATTTGACAAATGGACCCCCAGCTATCTATTGAATTCTTGGTCATGTGATGTGGTTGTCATGGAACTAAGATATGGTTATTTCAAAATGACATGTCATTGGGACACTTACATATGTAAAGCATATCTTTGAACAGTGCTTAGCTTGGGTCAAGCAAGATGAAGTGCACATGTAGCTAGGATAATATACATGTGTGCTATGGAAGGATCAGTGACAAAGAGAGGGGGCAGGCAAGTGTGTAGCACTTTGGCCTGACTGGCACCTGATAGACAAGTGAGAGAGCTGTGATTTCCGATCCTAAGTCTTGGAACAATGACACATGCAGCAAAAGGAGCTTACCCATCAGGAAGGAGTTAGGGACAAGATGTCGTGGCTTAACCCCTTCTACAAACTGGGGGAATGGTGTGCTGCAAGAAAACTGCATGAACTTCTGGATTGGCCAGCATGTATGAGGCCAGGATTTGTGCATGCTTGTAGAGATAGATAAGGAAAGAATCCCCAGCCCAGTGCCCTTTGACTTTGGCAATGTCAAAGGGGATTTGCCACAGCAAATATTCCAAGGTAGTGCCAATGCAGATGCTGTGACCTTTGAGTGGTGGGAGATCAGCAGCTACAATGGTAGTGTCAAGAATTTTGAGGAATTTTGAATGTGTGAGCAGGATAAGACCTGAATGTTGTTGTCTTTCTAGGGTTCAGCTAATAGAACTGCTAGAGATTCTACTATGGCTCAACCCTCCATGGATAAATGACTATAAGCTAGGGGCACTTGACAACAAAATGACCTCCTAGATAAACCTAAGGGTAAGTACTTGGTTTAGTGAGAAACTTAGTCAATCAGTAGTGTGGGTGTTCTTCCTATAGCCAGACTCAGTCTGCACTATTGGGGGTGTAGAATACTAGCAAAAGTTTGTTTCATGTTGTTGCCTTAGAGGCCAGTTTGGTTATACCTGAGCTGTTGGGTGTTTTCTGGCAATTTCATTATACTGGCTCAAATTCTTGATAAGTCAGCTTTGTTGAGTGTTACGAACACACTCCTACGAGCCCCTATCATAACTTTCGCAGACATCTTATCTTTGCATCTATCTTATCTTTGGAGACTTAGAGCATTTCTTTGATGACTATCACATGATTGGTCACATGACCCAGTCCAGGCCTGTGATGTTACCATAACATCACACCTCATTCTTTTAATCTCCATTCCTTCTCTTCCATTACACATAGCCATGAACAGCCTCATTAATCTCCACTGTAGTCTAGAATGATCTAGCCTGTACATGCATGGATCAGTGTCACAATATGTACAAACACATGTATAGTATATAGTCTTGAATCCTATCACCCCAAGAACTCTAGTCAAGTTCTTGTGGGAATTCCCCTAGTCCTTGATTACTTTCCCTCACAAGTCCCTTGTTGGTGATCCTGGTCCTGTATAGGATTAGTGGTCACTTACAGAGAACTTGACTTCTTTTGATCACTGTCACTGACACCCACCTCTTCTCTTCCTTCATCTTTGCCTGCACCCCCCAGTGGTAAGGGGAACTTCATAGCCAGACCTGAGGCTCAATGGGATATTACTATACACCCCCATCCCTTTTTTATGTATACCTAGGCCCTACAGCCTTAAAGGGGCAACAACTATAGGTCTAGCCCAAAGGGTCTCCTCAAGAGGAGTTAAAGCGGCTGATCCCCACCTCATACTATAGTTCCTCTTCTTTTGGGAATATGTTCCTGCATCCATGTGAGGTGCCTTACCTCTTTATGAATACTTTAGTCTTCTGTTGACAGCACAAGAGCGGTATTGTGCCTGCTGCCAACAGATGATACATACATATCCAAGTCGGGTGGCTATTGACCTGATTGGATCCCTGCTGGAGTGATCTTGATCCTCACAGGCTACTGTACAACAGATGATTCCTTTCTTCAAACGAGAAAGCTCTCCTCTCCCTCCTCTTGCCAAATACGACCCAAATGACACAATTCCCATAAAGATCAAACAGGAAGACTTCCCAACCCACTTTTTCAACTTTCTACAAGCCAGGTTCAGACACCTCGGCAACACTCCCATGCCAGACGAACTCTATGCCTACAGGTGGGAGTACATCGATAATGACCCAAGGCCTAATAGGCAAAGGCTTCTCCAACCAAGAACCCCCACACCTCCACCAGCATCCATACCAGCATGAGGCTTAGCACGAGTATGCAACATCTCAATTCAGTCGATCTCCAAGCTTCACCTCGGAAACCAGCAAAGAAAGCTTTGCCCCCACAGACATAAGGATGGACCTGGACCCAACCTTTACTAGGTTTACAGGAACGAACACGCCACCCACACAGCCACCAACCAGAGCTCCACCTGGTCTAGACGTCGCTGGCTTGCTGGCAACAATTAATGCATTACAAGAACAACTGGCCACACTGCAGGCCATGCAACAACAGCAGCAAGGAATAGTTATGACCACTGTATCCAAAAAGGTTGAAAGGGTCCCTGACCCTGGGAAGTTTGATGGCAGCTATTGGGACTTTGAGTCTTGGTGCCATATCTAAGATTATACCTGGACGCCAACACTGAAGCATTCAAAACAAATAAAGACAAGGCCATTGCAGTCTTTATGTGAATCGGCCCCAAGTTGGGGAAAGCCAACAAAAATCACACAGGCCAGTGGGCTTGTGTACAAATCAAGAAGTACCTTGGAGGGTCCCTACATGGGTGGCCCAATGAATTAGAATTATCAGAAATGCTCAAGGAGCAGTTTATGACCGCAAATGAGGCCAATCTGGCCAAACAAAGACTTGAATGTTGCTTCATGAGAGGCAATGAAAAGGTTCAAATGTTTATCATGCACTGGCTCGCATGCTACCAGGAGGCAGGAGTTTTGGATTCAGAAGGGGTCCAGCTTCTAGAAAGAAACACTGCAGAACACATCATGCGCCAAATATACATGAACAGGAAGAGGAAGGCCCTGGTGGCTGATTACATCAACAAAATAACACAAGTTGGCAACTCAATGGAGGCCTTTTGTCTCTCATGGTCACAGTATACCCCCCCAGCCTGAGATGCTCCCTGAGGATCAAAAACCTTTGGAGGTTGCAGAGAGCCAATGGACATTAGTGCAGTCAGCTGTGGTAAGCCGAAGTGTTTCGACTGTGGAAAGGAGGGCCATCAGGCTAAATGAGACAGCAGATGGTCCTGCCCCATGCCAAAGCGAGAGTGCCCAGAATGCCATTTCCTTGGGGGAGGGCATACTAGAAGGTGCTCAAAATATGTTCTGGTATGAACGATGGAGAGTACAGCAGAACCTCCACCTGAAGCAAGGGGCACGCACCCACCAAGTGCTCAAGGATCTTCTTGACTCATACAACAAATGAATTACGACGAGATAAAGGCTTATTTTTACGACATGCAGATTAATAAGATGAAGCAGTTGGGAAAAGAATTTGGAGCTTGATCACACCAGGTGATTGGGTTCCCAAGGACAAATGTAGTATCAAGGACAAAGTAGGACAAAGTAGTCTTGGCAAGTCATCTGCTGCTCTAAGTGCAGAGATTGCCAGAAGAGAGAAGGATACGAGTAGTTTCCATAACCGCTATGCCGCTTTTAGTGTGAGGGTTACAGAAGAACAATGTAGTAATAGTCCTATTACATCAACTGAAATGGGGTCCCTAGATGGGCTTGCTGCATGGGAATGCAGGCTTAATTCTGTTTTCACCAATAAAGAAAATACTATGAAAATCCTGGAGCAGATCTGCATAAGGTCCTTTAATCTGAAAAACAAAGTGTTAGTAGACATCAATTTTTACCCTGCCACAAACAAGGAGAAGCATGTACCCTGTAAGGCACTGCTAGACAGTGGAGCTAATGAGGTGTTTGTTGACCAGAATTGGGTAAAAGGAAGGGGAATACCCATCTCAAAGATCAAGAGGCCACTACACATGTACAACATAGATGGCACACTGAACTCTGCTGGAACCATTACCCATAATGCAGAATTAATAATCAAATACCAAGGGCACCGGGAACGTGTAACTGCCAAAGTAACCAATCTGGGGTGAAACGACCTTATCCTAGGGCACACATGGCTGCAAAAGCACAATCCTGAGATAGATTGGGTGGCCAGAATAGTTAAGATGACCTGCTGCCCAAAAACTTGTTACCTCCTCTCCGACAGAGCTACATTTTTACGGTCCCTTGAGGAGTAGGAACTAAACAATGCACCATACACCTACGCCAAGATAAAGGCGTTGGAAAAGGAACAACCAACAGCAGATCTCCCACTTGAAGAACAGATCCCTAAAGAGTACCATGAATTCTTAGAAGTCTTCTCCAAGAAGGTCTCAGAACATCTCCCTTCAAGGAAACCCTGGGATCACACAATTGACCTTAAAGAAGGATTTGTGCCCAAGAAAGGGAGGATCTTCCCCCTCTCAGTAGAAAAACAAAGGGAGGTATCAGAGTTTGTCGATGAACAATTACAAAAAGAGTATATCTGCCCCTCCAAATCACTGCAAACATCACCAGTCTTCTTCGTATCTAAGAAGGATGGTAAAAAGCACATGGTGCAAGATTACCATTACCTCAATGAGTGGACAGTTGAAAACAACCATCCCTTACCCCTAATCTTGCAACTGGTGGACAAAGTAAAAGGGTCAAAATGGTTCACCAAGATCAACTTGCAATGGGGGTATAATAACATAAGAGTCAGAGAGGGCGACAAATGGAAAGGCGCCTTTGTGTGCCACCGAGGAAGCTTTGAGCTGACAGTCATGTTCTTTGGGCAGTGCAACTCGCCTACCATGTTCCAAACCACAATGAATGAAATTGATGCCAACATGAACACCTGCATTGTTGTCTATATTGACGACATAATGATCTTTACCTCCAGAACCAGGAAAGAACATGTGGAAGTCGTCAAAGAAGTACTGCACTGTCTTCACGAAAATGGCCTATTCACCAAACCAGAAAAATGTTCCTTCTTTGCTAAAGAAGTAGAATTCTTAGAGAAGATCATATTCCAAGAAGGTATCAAAATGGAACAAGATAAGGTAAAAGCGATCTTGGAGTGGCCCACACCACACAACATAAAGGGTGTAAGAAGCTTCTTGGGCTTGGCAAACTTCTACCAAAGGTTCATTCAGGATTTCTCTCAAATAAGTTGCCCCCTGAATGACTTGACCAAAAAGAATCAACCATGGGTGTGGTCAGAAAAGGAAAATGTCACCTTTGAACATTTAAAGCAGAGGTTTACGACAGCACTGGTCCTAGCCTACCTGGACAACGACCAGAAATTCTGGCTAGAAATCAACACCTTAGACTTCACAACAGGTGGTGTACTATCAATAGAGAAAGAAGGGAAATGGCATCCGGTAGCTCTCTCTTCCCATGCAATGATGCTGGAACAACAGAACTACCCAATCGCAGACAAGGAAAAGCTGGCAATAATCCTTGCACTTGAGCAGTGGCACCACTATCTCAAAGGGGCTAAGTTCCAATTTGAAATATGGACGGAACATGCAAACTTACAGTACTTCATGGTCGAACAAGATCTGAATTGGAGACAGGCCATATGGGTCCAA
>JBBPNQ010000521.1:0-15428 GCA_038090975.1 Boletellus pseudochrysenteroides
CTCTACTCATGAGAAAGCTAAGGAAAGTCATAGAACATTGAAGAACAAATGGGATGCAATGGCATTGGTTGAAGTATAATCAAAATGACAAAGAAGAGGAAGAAGTAGTCATAGAGGTGCAATGGCATCAGATGGAGAAATAAGCATGATTATGAAGCAAGTGGAACATTGTGGAATGCTATGGAATAATGGAGGAGTAATTGTGCAAAAAGGAAAGATAAGCCCGAGGCAAGTAGTAAGGGAAAAAGCTAGTGGCACTGGTGGTGTTACGATTCGTCCGGTTTACCCTTTTCTTTCCCCTCCTTGGACCATCTTTCCTCTCCATAGCAACTCCTATATCCCGTTGTTACCTTCCTTCCCTCACCAGCTATGATAATCTTTACGGACTGTCTTTTTCTTTCTCCGGTAGTGTTCCCTTGCCGACTACCGATACTTTTCCCTCCCATTTAGGTATTCTCCATTCTCCTACCCAAGGCACCGCTTGGTCCATGCGCCAAACCTTTACATATATATATCTTCTCGTGTACTTGTATCAACCAAGCTAGACCTACCTAGGAATAGCAGCTCCTTTGTTTTCCCCCGGATCTCTCTAAGTCTTTGTCCTACTTTCGAGTGGACGCTCCCCTCGTAAAGTAACTCTCCATTGCCATCTGCAACACCCACCTTGGGAAGTCCCCAAGGCAGTCTCTATCCACCGAGAACTCCAGGGAAGTCCCCTCTAGTCTTACGTCTATGAACCCTCTAGGTCTACATTTACCCTCACCCAGGGTAAGCGTAACAAAAGGTCTAGCTTCCTCTCTCTTGAGGCTACCTTCACCGTACCGCCTCCACCATTTCCCAACCACCTCAACCTCCAAACCCTCGCTGGTGGGCATACCACCTCCAAGGGAACGACTCCTCTCCTGAACACTCCCACTCTGACCACGAAGAAGACGAAGACCTTGACCCTGACGTTCCCATCCCCTCCCCTGACGACCAAGAAGAGACCCTCGACCTCTCCCACTACCTTTCGGCCAGCCTAGTCCTTCCCCGACCACCGACTCCACCTTCCCCAACACCAACTGCCACCATACCCCCACACTTTCCCACTCTCAATCCACCACCCATGTCTTCCTCGAAACCCACCGAGCTACGTATCTGTGTCCCAGAACCCTTCGACGGGTCTTACAAGACCGCCATCCCCTGGCTGAACTCAGTACAGTTCTATCTCCACGTCAATGAAAAAGTCTACGACTCTGACAGCAAGAGGATCGTCTTTGCCCTTTCCTATATGACGAAAGGACTGGCCCTCACCTGGGCAACTACCTTCCGACAGAATGCTATCACTGGTGCTACCATCACTCTTGAGACCTTCGGTGACTTTATTACCGAATTCAAGAAAAGCTTTGAACACCATGACATGATCAACGACGCTGTAGCCTGGCTAGCTACTAAACGAATGATCTTGAACTCAAAAACCCGTCAATATGAACCCTCTTTAGAAACCTACATTTCCGTGTTTCAAAACTGTGTCGCCTTAGCAACAATCACCGACGAGAACATCCTCATAAGTTACTTTTCCTCAGGAATTCCCCCCCCCTTGATGCACCGAATCTTCTCCATGGACTCTGTTCCCAAAACCATCAAGGAATGGTACTCCAAGGCTACCCATTTCCAGACACAATGGGAATGAGCGGATGAGATCGCCAAATGCAACAAAATCCCCTCCCACCAAACCTATCATGCCTTCTCCTCCCCCACCCCCTCCAAAGCAAAGGATCCTGACGCCATGGATGTTGACGCAGTCTGAGTTTCGAAACTCACCCCAGAAGAACGGAAACACTGCTTTGAGAAGGGGCTATGCTTCCGCTGCCGAAAACCAGGACATAACAGTGCCAACTGCCCCACTTTCTCGAATCGCCCTACCCAGGAGAAGAAAGTACGACAAATTAAAGAGGACGAGGATGTCCCAGACCTCCTACAGATGGACGACGAAGATGAAGCAACGGTCAGAAAGGTGACCTTCTCTGCGCTGGATTTTTAAAAAGGGGGGCCTTCTATGATGCAAGCCACCCCCCTCGTATGTGCTCCTGTAACCGTATCTACTGCCCAATCCATGCAAATACCAATCCAGTTGATCGTACCCTTGCACACCCTTCAAGCCGTCGATACCTTTGCCCTCGTCGATAGCGGAGCAGACATCTCCTGCATTGACTGACACTTTGTCCAAAAACACCGACTCCCCATTACAAAACTCGCTTCTCCCCTCCTTGTCCGCAATGTAGATCACTCCGCCAACAGAAGTGGAAACGTAACCCACACCAGTACTCTCTTCCTAAACATCGAGGGAATCACCCAACAGGTCACCTTCCACGTCATGACATGTGGACAAACCAATGTAATTCTTGGGCTCCCACGGCTCAAAGCCACCAACCCAGTCATTGACTGGACCCGCCATACCCTGGCAATCGATGAATCACTCGACCAATCGAAAGAACTATATCTTTCTCATACCTGAGACTCCCGATGACATGATCACCTTCTCCAACATTCTTCCCCACCTCCCCGAGATGTCAACGTGTCTTCTGCCGTCCATCAACATCTCTATAGCTACCTAAATCAAGAAACTGAGTCTGAATATGTCCAACGTGCCTATGAAAACCGGACCATTCCTCGCATCATTCGCTGTGGCTCTCGTTACATTCCGAAAGGATCCCCCATAATTGCCAAATTAACTACCGCTACTGAACTTGCCATGGAGGCTGAAAAATCTAAACCAAAAACCTCCCTTCCAGCAGAATATTCTGAATTCCTCCCAGTCTTTACCAAAGAAACGGCGGACCATGTACCACTCTCCCGGCCTTACGACCACGAGATTAACCTTAAAGAATCTTTCGTCCCCAAAGTAGGAAAGATATACCCCCTTTCCCCTGACGAACGACAAGCCACCGAAACCTTTCTTGATGAGAATCTCAAATCAGGGAAAATTTGTCCCTCCAACTCCCCTCAAGCATCCCCATTCTTCTTTGTCAGGAAGAAAGATGGAGGACTCCGCCCCTGTCAAGACTATCGCTACCTAAATGACCATACTGTCAGGGATGCATACCCCTTACCTCTTATTTCTGACCTGGTGGACAAACTCCGTGACGCCAAATTGTTCACCAAGTTCGACGTACGGTGGGGTTACAATAATGTTAGGATCAAGGACGGCCATCAATGGAAGGCGGCCTTCATTACCCACAAAGGACTCTTCGAACCGACCATAATGTTCTTTGGTCTCACCAACTTGCCAGCAACATTTCAACGATTCATGAATGACTCTTTCCATGACATGATTGCGGAAGGATGGCTAGTCATCTATATGGACGACCTCCTTATCTTTTCTCCAGATGCTGCCACCCACCAAGATCGGACTAAACGAGTCCTTCAACGAATGATGGAATTGGATCTCCACCTCAAACTTGAGAAATGTACATTCTCAGCCTCCAAGATCGAATACCTCGGCATGATCGTTAAACCAGGGCGCCTTGCTATGGACCCTGTCAAACTAGATGGAATCGCCAAGTGGCCTGTTCCCCAGAAAGTCAAAGACGTCCAGTCCTTCCTCGGCTTTGCTAACTTTTATCGACGATTCATTCCGAACTATTCCAACCTTGCCCGACCACTTATCAACCTTACAAAAAAATCCTTGTCCTGGACTTGGACTCCCCCTTGTCAAACCGCCTTTGACACCCTCGAATCTCTCTTCCTATCAAAACCCGTCCTTCATCTCCCGAACCTCTCCGCCCCCTTCACCATTGCTACCAATGCCTCGAAATTTGCCTCTGGAGGTATCCTCCTCCAGACCGACCCTAATGGCGATTGGCACCCCTGTTCTTATCTCTCCCAGTCTTTTTCCCCTGCGGAGTGGAACTATGACATCTATGACCAAGAACTCCTAGCTGTCATCCGCTCCCTCAAAGCCTGGCGACATTACCTACATGGCTCACCCTTCCCCATCCAAGTCTTCACCGATCACAAAAACCTCACCTACTTCTGCCAACCACAAAATCTTAATCGCTGTCAGGCTCACTGGTTACTTGATCTTGCTGACTTTGATATCTCCATTACACATGTCCCTGGTTCCCTCCTAGCGGGACCAGATGCCCTCTCCCACCACCCGGATCTACTCCCGTCTGATTCCTCAGATAATGATGGCGTTACTCTACTTCCCCCATCCCTCTTTGTCAACCTCATTGACTCTGCATTATCCTCCTGCATCCAATCCTCCTCTACAGCAGACCCTGTAGTCCTCACTGCTCTTCAATCCATGGATGGCTCTATTCCCCCTGCCTATCGTTCCCACCTCTCTGATTGGCAATACTCATCCGGCATCCTTACCTACAAGGATCACGTCTATGTCCCTGCGGACGATTCTCTCCACCACTCCATTCTCTCCCGGTGTCATGATCACCCCTCCGCAGGTCACCCCGGTTTTCTCAAAACCCGGCAACTTGTCTCCGCAGAATTCTGGTGGCCAGGACTTGCCTCCTTTGTTCGCAAATATGTTGAAGGTTGCACTATTTGCCAACAAAACGAGTCCAACACTCACCCCACAGTCCCCCCTCTCTCTCCCATCCACTCCCGCTCTACCCGCCCTTTCCAGCAAATCAGTTGTGACCTCATCACCGATCTTCCCCTTTCCTCCTCCTTTGATTCCTTGTTGGTCGTGGTTGACCATGGGCTTACTAAGGGGGTCATTCTATGCCTGACCAAGAAAACTGTCACCGCCAAAGGAATCGCAACTCTCTTTTTCCACAAAGTATTCCTTCGCTTTGGACTTTACAACAAAATCATTTCTGATCGAGGTCCTCAATTTGCCTCCTCCTCTGCCAAAGAACTGGGCAGTGTTACAGTCACGAACAAACAGGTCTAAACAGAGGACAACAGTGCTAGACACTGCCCGGAATTTCTCTGGATTTATCCTGATTTATCTGACACTCGTACTGGCACTACAAGGCTCTAAAGCCATAGTCAATCCTCGCTCGCTCTCGCATCACGTGACCTATCACATGACACTCGCCTAGACTCGCTCACATGATTAGACCTAGACCATGACATCACAGTGATGTCATACCTCATGAATACCTCATGCTCGCCTCATGTCATGGCTATGCCACAGCCACAGCCTCATGCCTTTCATCTCCACTCCATGCCTGTCAGCTGGTTACCACAGGTACAGCCTTATGCATTGCCTTTGCCTCATGCATCATCACATGCTTCGCCTCATGGCTCATCATGCCCTATGCCCTTGCCTCATGTGCACTGGTATGCACTGCTATATAGTCATATATGCTTACTGTACATGCGTTCCCGTCAGTCTCTTACTATATGTAGTATAGTCTCTCTCGTGCACTGCTTGGTCTGTGCGCATATCCCCAGAGTATATAAGGGCTCATGTATTCACCCATCTCCCTCTAGTTTTGTCCACTTTGGAGAGTCCCCACTGTCTATACCCTGGGCCCTAGTGGCTTTACCTTTCCAATCTCACATTACTCATTACTATTGTCTCTTGAGGGTTGTGCTAGTCCAGTTAGCATAAGCTCGTAACCAAGGACAAGACCCTAGCACAACTATCATTGCTTGGTAGGCTTTGGTTGTTTCAGGCAGACTCCTCAACTACGATCTCTCTCTGTCCACTGCCTACCACCCTCAATCCGACGGAGAGACTGAACGGGTCAATCAAGAAGTAGAAACCTATCTCTGAATCTTTTGTGGAAACAACCCCACCTCCTGGTCCGAAATGATCTCCCACGCCGAATTTGCACATAATCATCGCCCCCATTCCGTCACGAACCAATCTCTGTTCTACCTTATGATGGGATACAAACCCCAAGCCCTACCATCCGTACTCCCCAACTCTCCCCTCCCTGCGGTGAAATTCCGACTCAAACAACTCTCCACCGCCCGAGACGAAGCCCTAGCTGCTCACGAACTGGCCCATCAAGTCATGGCATCTCGATCCTGTTGGGGATTCACCCCTTTCACCAAAGGGGATAAGGTGTGGCTAGAAGGTCGCAACCTGAAACGATCAATCCCCAACCCGAAATTTGCCCCAAAACGAGAAGGACCCTTTGTTATCACCAAGGTTCTATCCCCAATTGTCTACCAACTCTGCCTCCCCAAAACATGGAAAATTCACAATGTCTTCCACGCCTCCCTTCTATCCCCATACCGTGAGAATGGTATCCATGGGCAGAACTTCCCGGCTCCACCACCTGACCTCATTCAAGGCGAAGAAGAGTATGAAATTGAATGGATCTTACGACATCACGGTTCTCCCTCCCACCGCTCCTTCCTGATCCGATGGAAAGGATATTCGGCTGAAGAAGATTTCTGGGTCCCCAAGCGGGATCTAAAACATGCCAAGTCCGCCCTTTCCACCTATAAGGATCTTCATCCTGCTACCTTCCCACAAAAACACCTCTCTCAATGCAACTAATCTCCATGTCCGTCGACAATACTGCCAACGCCCCTGCCTCGTCCCTTGTTTCTTCGCTTCCTCCTTCTACTATACCTTCTCCCCCTTTTCTCTTGACCCATCTCTCTTCTCCCCCCCCTGAAGTCCTCGAACCATCATCCACCGCTCCCTCCCCTGGATGGGGATCTCTGGACTTTCCTCCTGCTCCCATCGCAAGTACCCTACCTCCTATCGTGTCCGTCAACGTTCCCCAATACGCTTACCGACTACGGGACACTTTCCCGAATCTCTCCCAGCGACGACGAATGATCGCCCTGCTTAAGGACCCATGCATGGCCATTCCCTTGGGAATGTATCTGGATATGGGCTCCCCCCTTTGGGGACTCTGCCGAGCTTTCACCCAGACTCAACGACTCGACCACCTCCTCTCCCTTGCTGCCTCTGAGGAAAGTGCTCTTCGACGCGTCGGGTTCCTATGAAACATCTACAGGGAACTCGAAGGGGATCTCTCACTCGTCCTCCATCAACTCGGTATGCCGGAGTTCCTTTTAGACATCAACCGATATCTTTGTGAGCTCCATAACATCACCTTGCCCTCTACCCCCTCACCATCCTCCACTCCACTCACCGCTGATGAACTCTTCACTGCGGAGCGAGCTGGGGCAATCCACAAGATACAAACTCGGGGAACTCTCCTGGGACAACCCATTGACGCCCCCCTACCGTCCGCCCACCCCCGCTACCTAGAAACTTGCTTCTCATGCCATTGCCTGGGACACCGTCGCATCCACTGCCAGGAATACGAATGCCCGACGTGTCTACGCCACCAACCTGGACATACCTTACAACGCTGTCCCTTGTGTCGACGTACCCCACCTAGGTCATCTTCTTCCTCCTCCTCCCAATCTTCGGGACATCCCCCTCTCCCCATCCCTCCTCCTAGGACCCTCTCTTGGCGTCTTCGCCCTACCCTGGCCAGTCGTCCCCATCGGGCTGTGTCTCCTCCACCATGACCCCTCTCCCCATATGACTTTGATGAAGAAGAGTATACCAGCGATGGCTTAGCCAACATGACTGGCTCTCCAGGATGGGGTACCCGCAACCTCTAACCAATCCTAATGGTCTTCAGTCGGTACTTCAGATGTACCGGGGGGGTATTGTTACGATTCATCTGGTTTACCCCTTTTCTTTCTCTCTTTGGACCATCTTTCCTCTCCGTAGCGACTCCTATATCCCGTCATTACCTTCCTTCCCTCACTGCTACGATAATCCTTATGGACTATCTCTTTCTTTCTCCAATAGTATTCTCTTGCCAACTACTAGTACTTTTCCCCTCCCATTTAAGCATTCTCCGTTCTCCTACCCGGGGCACCGCTTGGTCCGTGCACCAAACCTTTACATATATAAGTCTTCTTGCGTACTTGTATTAACCAAGCTAGACCTACCTAGGAATAGCCACATCTTTGTCCCTCCAGGATCTCTCTAAGTCTCCGTCCTACTTCCGAGTGGACACTTCCTTCGCAAAGTATCTCTCCGTTGCCGTCTGCAACGACCCCCACCTTGGGAAGTCCCCAAGGCAGACTTCGCCAGTAGGAATTCTAGGGAAGACCCCTTCAACCCTACACCCACGAACTCCCTAGGTTTGCAACTACCCATACCCTGGGTAAGCATAACAGTAACACATCTCGTTCATCAGATTCAATCTAGCAAGTGAATACAGGTCTGCCACAAAGAGAGTTGCATAACCAGGAACATCTAGTCATGTGGACTTGTCCAGTAGACCAGTGTATTTCTGGATTATGATTCTTGAGCCATGTATAACCAAGTATCATCTGATTCTTTTGGAGATCAGTGACTTCAGTGATTGTACGTTCTCGATGTCCTTGGAAATCAAGAATAACTTCTGCTTGATGCGTGATAGAACCAGTGGAGTTGGTAGTACCATCAGCATTGTAAACCAGGACTGGTTTAGCTAAAGCTATAAGAGGAAGTTTGTTCTTGTTTGCAAAGGTGTGATCAATAAATATTGTATTGGCTCCACTATCAAGAAGTGCAGATGCTTTAATAAAGTGGTCACAGTGGCACATGGGAGCAATGGTTATGGGAAGGACTATTTTACAAGTATGGATGGATCTGATCCGTGCATGTTCTAGGATTCCTATAGAAGCAATAGAGGAAGGTGTGTGAACAAAATCAAGCACTAGAACGAAGCCCCAGCCGAGCTTCTGTTCAACAGAAGACCCTGTTCAGCTATAATTTAGATTTGAAGAGGAGTCACTAGAAAGGGAACAAGATGAAGCATCAGCAACTTGAATACCCAGATAATCCAAGTTGCTTTGGCTTTTCCCTTATTGGAAGGAACAAGAGCAGAAGAAGAAGAAGAGGATCCATGTTTTTGGTGAGCCTGTTTGGCTTCTTTCATATTATAAATCATTCCTTGAATGTAGCGGGCACCATCATCATTGGTGGAGTCTGAACTAAGTTCATCAAGAGATCAGATCTTGCAACGAAAACAAGAACAAGAAGGTTTGTGATCACCACGAGACCAGTGACATTCATGGCATCATGTGGATGGCTTAGTGCAGTTCTTGGCAATGTGACCAGAGGAACCACAGTTGTAACATCTAGCAGGTGGACATTTATGAGAGGAGGATGGTTTCTTTGAGACGGCATCAACACCCATGGAGTTAGGATCTTAGTGAGACTGATAACAGAAAGGGGATGGTTTGAACTGGACAAAAGCAGAAGGCTTAATCAGGAAGCACTGTGTTTCAAAGATCTGTCTGACTTCAAGAATGGAGTTAAGATATTCCTCGAGATTATGAGTTCGTTCTCCATGGCAAACAATCTCATTTCAGATCTTGGGAAGATTGTTACCTTCGAGAATATAGGCAGCATGAGAATCTTCAATAGCAGCTTCTTTATAAAGCTTTTTGAATTCTTCAACAAAGTCAAAGACATGGACTTTGTTGGTCTGTTTAAGCTTCTGCAGCTTTCGTAATGCCCAATCAGGCTTGGCAACAGGGCAAAAATGTTCCTTGAGATCTTTCTCTAAGGTTGGCCATTTATAGTCACATCCTTGTTGTAAGCAGGCGGATGCAAAGGTTCCAGTACAAGCACCAGTCATGCGGAAGAGTACGGCAACAACAGCATCATAAGAGCGAGAAATGATGGAATCCTGATTGACTGAAAGCCAAACAGCAATCTTTTCCCACCATTCATCAAACTTTTTGATTTCACCATTGAAATTACCAGGATCTACAAAGACTTTGATTTTCTTCGAGATTTTGGTAGTAACAGAAGAAGAGCCAGGCAAAGCAGCAGCTAGGATCTGCGCATTGGCTTCTTCAAGGTCGGCATTTGCTTTCTTTAGATCCCGGGTAAGTTTGGCTATGTTTCCAGACATAAAGCCAAACTGTGTGGAAATAATAGCAAGACATTGCGTAGGATCTTTCTCATCAAGGAGTTGATCAAGAAAAGCAGAAGAGGAAAAGGAAGAAGGAGATGGATCTGCCATATTGAAAAAAGAACTAAGAGAAGGAAGCTAAGCGTCAATTTCTTCTTCAGTAATAGTAGCTAAAGGAGTGGGTTCGTCAAAGAACCACTGAGGAATTTCTGGAAAAGAAGCAGTAGCTCATTCTCTACAGAGTTGTTCTCTGCAATGAATCCTATCTGCTATTTCGTAAGGATCGAGAGAAATGCCTTGAGGGCAACAGTAAAGAATATCTCTTTCTTGCTTGTACTCAAGAGTGGCATACTCTTGTTGATAAGCAATAGAGCGAGTAACTCTGTCAAGAGTGACAAGTCTGTCTTCCTGACCAATGATGTATCACTGATGTTGGTCGCTAAAGACATGATCAGCAATTCTCATGAGAATCAGTTCCGGGATGAGATCTGCGGCGAGATTGGCAAATTCTGGGTGGTGAATGAAGTGATAAAAACCAAGGGTATCAAAGGGAAGTATCTCTGAGGGCCAACTATCAGCTTCAGGATCAAGGGGCAGTTCTTCAGGAACAAAGGGGTGCCACTCAGGGTTATGGGCAGACCACGAGTCATTATCCCAACTGGATTCGTCAATAGGATTAGCCCAATCTGCGGCTATCTTCTCAGGAGTGAAATCAGCAAAAGGAAGGTGATTGGAGAATTCCGATGTCTCAGGAACAATAGGAGTTTCAACGGCAGGACCTTCCTGTTGAGGAACAGAAATGGGGGCATAAGTGACTAAGGTGTGACCAACAACAAGTGAAAAGTTGTTGCAGGAGTAATGAACCTGGAATACTAGGGGTTCACCAAAAGGAACTTGTCGATAGACAAGATAAACGAGAGTGACTAGAAGGAATGCAATGACTTGAGTGAGAAACTTAAGCAAGAAGCTAAAGATTTTGTTTAAGAACATAGAGGATAGGAGAATGATGAATAGAGTAACTTTTGTAAAGGCCGAAAAGCTGATACAAGAGTTAATGCGAGTCAGAATCATCTTCCAAAGGGGGAAGGAAAGGAGCTGGATTAGGACAGGTGCGAAGTGTTACGAACACACTCTTTAGCCCCTATCGTAACCTTCGCAGACACCTCATCTATCTTATCTTTTGGACTGAGAACTTTCCTTCAACAACTAGCACGTGACCGGTCATGTGATCTGGTCTAGGCCTATGATGTCACTATGACATCACGCCTCGCCCTCTTAAATCTCCACTCTCTTCTCTTCCATTTTACATAGCCTTGTGCAGCCACATTAATCTCCGCTACAGTCTAGAATGTTCTAGCCTGTACACACATGGACCATGTAGTCAAATATGTACAAACACATGTATACTATATAAACTTGAATCCCATCACCCCAAGAACTCTAGTCAAGTTCTTGTGGGAATTCCCCCTAGACCTTCTTGCCTCACTCTCCTCACAAGTCTCTTCGTCGGTGGCCCTAGTCCTGTACAGGATCTAGCGGTCGCTTACATAGAACTTGACTTACTCTCTGACTACTGTCACCGACACCACCACCTCTTCACTCTTCACATCTTTGCCCACGCCCCCCAGCGGTAAGGGGAACCCCATAGCCAGACCCGAGGCTTAACGGGAATTACGATACCTACCCTCCCCAAAACCTTTTACGTATACCTCGGCCCTATAGCCGTGCAGGTGCAACCCCTTAGGGCACGCACAAAGGGTCACCTCGAGAGGTGTTAAAGTGGCTGATCCCCACCCTCTACCTTAGTTCAAATTCTTTTGGGAATATGTTCCCGCGTCCACATGAGGCGCCTTCCATCTTTACCAAGTAGTCTTCTTTTGTTTGTGGTGCAAGAGCAGTACTGTGCCTGCTGTAAACAAACGATACGTACATATCCTAGTCGGGAAAGGTCATTGACCTGATAGGATCTTCGCTGGAGAGATTATGATCCTCGTGAAGTATGATACAAACGGATGATCCCCATCAAGAAAGAACCCTCCTCTCCTCCCCCAATCCACGAATTCGATCCAAATGATGCCATCCCCATTAAAGTGGAACAAGAAGACTTCCCCTTACAATTTTTCGATTTCCTACGAGCCGGTTTCAGAAACATCGGCAACACCCCAGAACCAAATGATCTATATGCAGAACACCGGGAATATATTAATCAAGACCCCTGACGATACCACCACCTTATTCCCCCAACGATAAGAACACCCTCGCCTCCACCAGCACCAATACCGGTTAGGGGCCTAGCATGAGTACGCAACGTCTCAATTCAGTCGATCTCCGAGCTACACCTCGGAAACCAGCGAAGGAAGCTTTGCACCAGAAGACACAAGGATGGACTACCCAGAGCCGACAACTACTGGGTTCACCGAAATGAGTGTGCAGCCCACGCAGCCACAGCAAGGAGCAGTGCCCGCTCTCAACGTCGCAGGGCTGCTCACCATGATTAACGCCCTCCAAGGGCAACTGGCCCAGTTGCAGGCTGCACAACAGCAACAACACCAAGGAACGGTTACTACCACCATCTCAAAAAAGGTAAAAAGGGTGCTGGACCCCGGCAAGTTTGACGGTAGCTACCGAGACTTCGAGTCTTGGTGGCTTAATTTAAGACTATATCTGGACGCAAATGCCGAAGCGTTCAAAACAGACAAAGATAAGGCCATCATGGTCTTTACCAGAATCGGACCAAAGTTGGGGGAAGCTGACAAGAACCACGTGGGTCAATGGGCTCACGTACAAATTAAGAAATACCTCGGAGGATCTCAGTTCGGGTGGCCCAATGAGGAAGAAGTAGCAAACTTGCTCAAGGAGCGCTTCATGACGGCCAACGAGGCCAACCTCGCCAAACAGCGCCTGGAGTGCTGCTTTATGAAAGGAGACAAGAAGGTTCAAACCTTCATCACGTGCTGGCTCGTGTGCTACCAAGAAGCTGGAGTTACGGACTCAGAAGGGGTCCGCCTCCTCGAAAGAAATATGGCTGAGCCTATCATGAGGCAAATTTACCTAAATGGTCGAAGAAGGACATCGGTGCACGCATACATCGATGAAATTACTAAAGTTGGAAACTCCATGGAGGCCTTCCGACTTGCAAGGTCTAGATACGCTCCCCCGGCCCGAGATACTCCCTCAGGGTCACGGACCTTCGGAGGCCGAGGGGAGCCAATGGACATCAGCACAGTGGGCCATGGTAAGCCCAAATGTTTCAATTGCGGAAAAGAGGGCCATCAAGCTAAGAGAGATGGCAGATGGGCTTGCCCCATCCTAAAACAAGAATGCACCGAATGTCACTTCCTTGGGGGAGGGCATACAAGAAGGTGCTCAAAATATATTCCACTATGCACGGTGGAGGGTTCAACAGGACCTCCGACTGAAACAAGCGGCTCGCACCCGCCAAGCGCTCAAGGACACTCTCGACTTGTACAACATATGAATTACAACGAGATGAAGGCTTACTTTTACGATATGCAAGTAAGTGAAATGAAACAGCAGGGAAAAGAGTTCAGAGCTTGAACAAACCAGGTGTTCAAGTTCCCAAGAACAATGGGAGCAAAAGGAGTTTCGGTAAGACGTCTGCTGCTGTAAGCGCGGAGTTTGCTGAAAGACAAGGAAAGGACTTAGTATGAAGTAGTTCCTACAATCGCTATGCTGCTCTAAGCACTGGCATTGAGGAAGAACAATGTAGTGAAGTAGATAGTCCTACCGAAACGGGGTCCCTAGACGGGCTTGGTGCACGGGAATGCACGCTTAATTCCGTTTTAACAAATAAAGAAAACACTACCAAAGAAACCCCAGAACGGATCTGCATAAGATCCTTTAATATCAAAAACGAGGTGCTGGTAGACATCGACGTCTGCCCAGCAACAAACAAGGAACGAAGGACGCCTTGCAAAGCCCTGCTAGACAGTGGAGCAAATGGGGTGTTCATTGACCAAAAGTGGGTAGCAACCAAAAAATTACCCATTTCAAAGATTGAAAGGCCGCTTTACGTATACAATGTAGACGGAACCCAAAACTCTGCCGGAACCATTACTCATAAGGCAGAGCTAATCATCGAATACCAAGGACACCGGGAACGAGTAACTGCTGAAGTTACCAACCTAGGGAGAAACGACCTAATCCTAGGACATACGTGGCTCCAGAAACACAACTCCGAAATAGACTGGAGTAAGGGCACGGTAAAAATGACCAGATGCCCCAAAACATGCTACCTCCTCTCCGAAAGGCCTACGTTTTTATGGACCCTGGAAGAGCAGGAATTACATAACGCGCCCTACACCTACGCCAAGATAAAGGCGCTAGAAAAGAAGCAGCCAACAGCGGACTTACCCTTGGATGAACAAATTCACAAAGAGTATCACGAATTCTTAAAGGTATTTTCAAAAAAGGTCTCAGAACGCCTCCCTTCAAGGAAGCCCTGGGACCACTGTATAGATCTGAAAGAAGGATTTGTGCCTAAAAAGAGAAGAGTGTTCCCGCTATCAGTCGAAGAACAAAAGGAGGTGTCCGAATTCATAGATGAACAATTACGAAAAGGTTACATACGGCCCTCCAAGTCACCCCAAACGTCACCAGTCTTCTTCGTACCAAAGAAGGATGGGAAGAAGCGCATGGTACAAGACTACCGCTACCTAAACGAGTGGACAGTAAAGAACAATTACCCCCTTCCGTTAATCTCACAACTTGTGGACAAAGTCAAAGGGTCCACGTGGTTTACCAAGATTGACCTCCGATGGGGGTATAACAACATATGAGTCAGAGAAGGCGATGAATGGAAAGGAGCATTCGTGTGCCACCGTGGGAGCTTCGAACCCACAGTAATGTTCTTCGGGCAGTGTAACTCCCCTGCCACGTTTCAGACTATGATGAACGAGATCTACGCCGATATGGACGCATGTGTAGTTGTATACATCGACGACATCATGGTCTTCACGCTCAGAACTCGCGAAGAACACATAAAAGTAGTAAAAGAAGTACTCTGGCAATTACAGGAAAATGACCTATTCACCAAACCGGAAAAATGTTCCTTCTTCGTCAAAGAAGTTGAATTCCTGGGAATGATCGTTTCCCAAGAAGGAATCAAGATGGAAAAGGATAAAGTCAAGGCAGTTCTGGAATGGCCTACACCACACAATGTCAAAGGAGTACGAAGTTTCCTGGGGCTAGCCAACTTTTATCGGAGATTCATTCAAGATTTCTCCAAAATAAGTCGCCCCCTGAACGACCTAACCAAGAAGGACCAACCATGGGTGTGGTCCAATAAGGAAAACACCGCCTTCGAACAACTAAAGCAAAGGTTCACCATGGCACCAACACTCTGTTATGAATGCACTCTCCAGCCCCTATCATAACCTTCGTGGACATCTTATCTCGACATCTATCTTATCGTTGGACTTAGAACATTTCTTCGACGACTATCACGTGACCGGTCACGTGACCCGGTCTAGGCTCATGATGTCACTATGACATCACGCCTCACTCTTTTAATCTCCGTTCTCTTCCCTTCCACTCTACATAGCCACGCATAGCCTCACTAAT